>JAHBMJ010002679.1:0-16869 GCA_018398765.1 Chromera velia | reverse complement strand
TTTTTTTTTTTCTTTTTTTCTACGAAGGATTTCCTAGAGCACCTCTAGGAGCACCTAGAGGAGCACCTTTTAGAAGTACTTTTAAACCAACTTCCTCGCGAACTTATTACTCAACTCAAAGTTTTAAACATCTTTCAACCCTAGTTTCAACCCTAGTTCTAGTCTTAGTTGTTATTGTACGTTTGTCTCTACTAGTGTCTCTACTAGTGTCTTCACCATTCCATCATCGACTTTGTTAAACACGGAAAAACCGATCTTTTTTCCCTTATTCAACTGCACTGTCACCAGACTTTTCTCTCTTCTCTTTGCTGTGTCTGTTAAAAAAACTAACCATGTCTTCTTGTTTTCCATTCACATTGACTTGCATTCACATTGACAAGAAGGATGGATGCATGGATGCAGACAGAAGAGCAGACAGAGGAGAAGTTCTTTGACTGGCTCTTTAACGATATCTAGGACGATATACATTTCGAAGCTCTATAGTCGAAGCTGGTTTTGGTCAATCCTCTTAAGCGTCTACCAAGCTAAAAGTGAAACTGGGATCCTAGATATGATTCAAACTCTAGTTGAAGCTAGTCATTTAACCTTTATTTTTTTTTACATATACAATAAAATTTTAAATTAAAAAAAAAAAAAGAATAGACGTTTTCAGATTTTTTTTTTTTTTACCATTGCATGTGCATCGCCTAGTCCAAACTCCCAATTGGGCATTCCAATTGTCCCATTTACTCCCAAATGTGATAGGGAATGTCTTGAAGGGACTTAAAAGAAGTTTTGGCACTGTTTTGCCGATGACGATGGCGCATGATGAGCCTAAATGATGATCATACATCTAGTTATCATAAGTCATGCATAATAACAAAACTAGCTGGATAAGTTCCCCCCAGGATAACTATAAACTCGTCCTAAAATAACTAGTAAAATAATGTCATATAAACGATGAAATTGCAGCCAAAGTTGACGGATAACTTGAATATTCTTAAGAATCTTAGCTTAATATGAATTCTGGCGACGCAAAATCTTCGTACTATGCATGCATTGCTCTGAGATTTGCTCAGCTTGTAACGCTTTTTAACAAAGTAACCCATTCATTCTCAGTGGGCGGGGGGCCTTCTTCATTGACCATTGAGAAGACAACCGGGTTCGGACGGGGGCTGTTTGAAAGTCCGGAAAGCTCAAGGCACTGCAAGCATACGTCCAGAGGCAATTTTTACCAAACACAAAGAAAAAGACATGCGACCATGTACGACCGTGCAGAGTGCACAGTGCATAGTGAAAGAAAGACAGACGCAAAGATTCGATCATGCAGCGACTGTCATCGAACATAAACTTCATTAAAAACCACTTCGAATGCAGACTCGATCAAATATACATGCGCAACTTGAGTTTGTGGTTCGGTTTGAATGAAGAGCAGTCAGCCGCGAAGAGAATTTCATTTTAGGAGCGAACAGCCACGTTGCACGATGTCGCATGGACTCCCCTGAGCACGCGTGTGATGCTTTCTTTCCACTCATTCGCTCCTCCTCCTCCACGACTGAATCGCCAGTTTATTGCATGGTTCCGTCAGTTCGTCAGTCCGCCAGTTGGTTGGTGCACAATGCATCAGAGAAGCAAGCAAGCAAACAGGCAAAAGCAGAGAGCGAAAACCTGCACAAGAGAGAGCCCCGCATTCCTTCTCGATGAAACGAATCCGACACGAACCAAAATGCACACGACATTCTAGACAAAACCTGCTGCTGCCATTCCCACCTGCACTACAGCCTCGGCAACGGTGACTCTCTGCACGTCTCCCGCAAGAGCATCTCCTCTCGCAACCTGCACCGCTTTCTTCGACCCTCCTGCAAATGAAAATAGTGATCCGTTACACAAATTCACTTTCTCTCTCTCTCTCTCTCTCTCTCACACACACACACACACGCACGCAGGGAGGCACAACAGATGGAGAAAGAGGCAAAGGAAGAGAGAGGACATTCAGAGAGAGAAAGGAGCGGGAGGACTGAGAGAAGTAAGCAGGGAGGAGGGCAGGGAACTCGGGACGCACCTACTCACCCACTTACGCGCCTACCTACCTTCTTGTCTCAGGAGGGCATTCACGTCAGGATTCGTGTACGGTCCCCCGATCAGCCGTCCGGGCCTGCACGCACGCACCCACGCACGCACGCACGCTCGCTTTCTCTTGCTTGCTTGATTCAATTTGCATGTTCATGACACCTGTCCAATCCCGCTTTCGCCACACGGCCTCACAAAAGCAAAGACTGAGTGTCTGTCTGATCCATGCTTCAAAAGCATGTTTACGAACACAACACAGAAGGCGCACAGCTCAGAGACTTCGTGAGCAGGGTGGGTAAATCCTGTTCGCTTGCGTACAGATCATTGGTGGCCGAAGAGCGTGTGTTTGAGAGAGAAATAAAAGAGGCTCACAAAAGAAAGGAGTCTCATTGGAGACCCCCCCGGCAAGCCTGTTGGCACACTCAGGCAGGCAGGCTTGTATACTTCACGCATGCACCATTTGCTGTAGTCTCTCTGCGGTTCTTTTCAACTCGGTAACTCCTGTCCACCCAATTACCAGACCGTCTGACTGCATGGGAACACCTGGATTTGACACCTCTTTCGATCCACCCATGCACACACCTACCTGCACACAAACGCAGTTGCCCCTTTCGATTGACAAAACTCCACGACTCTCCTCTCTGCCTCTCGTTTGCAGTCAAGCACCCCAAACGCATTCAGAATCACAAAGGGGAAGCTTCCGGTTCTCTCCACTCCAATGGATGACACGTAGACTATTCGCTTCACCTTTCCTTTATTCTCCGCCTCCAGACTCCCCAGCAAATTTGCAGTGCCTTCAACGTCGACTGCTTGAGGGGAATTCCCCCCCTCCCATTTTTTTGAGGGGAACGCAGAGGTTCCTGTGCAGATCACAACGGCGTCTGCTTCCCGAAGAGCACTGAGGCCAGCGAGAGAGGCAGGCTCGCGAGTGTTACCCTCAACAAATTCCAATCCAGGCCTTCCCTGGAGGTCCGCAAAGTCTCCCTCCAGCCCTCGTTGTGGATTGCGACTCAGCACTGACACCTAAACACACATACACATATGCGTACACATAGATAGACACACAAACACACTCACACACTCTCTCTCTCTCACGCACACCCACACAGACACACACCCACACACACAGACAGACACACAGACAGACAGACAGACACATACACACAGAGGGAGAGGGAGAGAGAGAGAGAGAGAGCAAGAGACAGAGACAGGGACAAAGAGCGACACACGCACGCAGGCACACACGCACGCAGGCACACACACACACACACACACGCACGCACGCACGCACGCACACACGCACGCACACACACACACACACACACACACACACGCACACGCACACGCACACGAACGACGTAAAGATACACGAAGATGCGGCAAAAGGTCTCAAAGCAAGAAAACGGACAGGAGGACAATAAGAGAGTGCTTCGGGAAGGAGCGGTAAGGAGGTGAGTGTGGGAGGAGGATGGTAGAAGCGAGTACTCGACGCAGGGACACATCAACCTTCCCGCCGCACAGGGCCAGGAAGAAAAGGCAGACCTTTCACTCACTTTGTACTTCCCATTCTGCGCGAGTCGCCGCGTGATGAGCTGCCCGACCCCCCCAGTGCCCCCCACTACGAGCACCCTGTCTCCTTTCCCGACAGCACGGCCACCTGCACCTTTTGCTGGGGAAGGTGGCAAAAGACCCCCAAAGCTCTTGAACGCTGACAAGCCAAGCACATGGGAAATATAAA
Organism: Chromera velia; assembly: GCA_018398765.1. Lineage (NCBI taxonomy): Eukaryota > Chromeraceae > Chromera > Chromera velia. The sequence continues at coordinate 13,082 of JAHBMJ010002679.1, read as the reverse complement.
TGAGGAGGGAGAGACTGCGAGATGATGTAGTCGCAAACCACATGAGGATCTACCAGACTTGGGGATCGTCTCTATTTCGAGCGGACGAGGAGACGGCAGCCCGGAGACGCTCAGCACTACAACGTGAATTCAACACCCCGAGCAAGACTTGGTTCACGGTGGCAGACTTGTCTGTGCCTGACTCAGCTGCCGTTGCTGTCCTTGTATGCTTCTACAGATTCCAGTGTGCTTAGGCTAGGGCCCGTATACGGCAGCGCATTGGAACGTAATTCGTGCGAGCCACTGAGCGGCAGTCTGAGCCTAGCTGCCGTCTCCGCTTCAGTGATTCACGAGACTCCATCAAAAATTTTGTCACTTTTCCGCATGCATGCACGCGCGGATTTCGCGCGCGCGTATATCTTTTCGGGGCCCGCGCGTCTGCAACACATCGCCTCGGGGGGCAGCTCAGCTCTGCTGAGATCAGCCGAGAGGCCCTGAGATCGCACGCACTCGCATAACGCATTTTTTCATTTTGGGGGGGGGTTTGGTTCTATCTCTATCACAGTGTCACCCGAATTCCAAAATGTGCCCCTCAAGCAACTCGCACGGAGCCGTGATCGCATATATGCCTACTTCATGCATGCGTGCCCCTCAAGTAACTCGCACGGAGTTGTAAGTATAACTTGTATATGCGGTCCTGAAAAGCAACTTCGCGCGCGTTGCCGTGGCCCCTGCCCCATACTGTTAGCACAACACGGCATGTACACAGCATGTCTTTGGGGCCACGGTCAGAGCTAGCCAATTTTGATCGATCGATCAAAATTTCGATTGACATGTACGTTCGCAACACTGTTGTGCAGAAACCGAACTAACCGTTTGTCTAGGAAAAGTACCGAACTAACAGAACTTCTGAATGTGTTGAGACTATATATATAGGTGTTGAGAAAAGATCTGTGAGCTCTAGACTTCAGGAACAGTCAGAGTTGATCCTAGAAGTAGTAAGAAAGATAGTAGGACAGATTGTATTAAATTTTATATCAGCGTGTCAGATTCCTGTATAGGGGTCTAGAATTGCTATCACAACACCCTATGAAGGGGTGTTGTGGGCCTTACGTCTATATAGCGCCTCGGGGGGGGGCGTCAACCTTCGGCCGACGGCTACGAAGGCCGACGGCTATATACAACGTCCCTGTAGGGGTGTAGGGGGGCGTTGGGAAAGCGTTTTCCAGGGCCATGCACGAGCCTTCAAGAGCCGTTTTTTCAGACCTGCATGCCGGCAAGGACCTTCTTCCATGCAGAGGCCACAACTCTAATTGATTTTAATAATGAAGATTCTAGGTAATCGATAGTTTCTTCCAACAGCTGAGATCTTATGTTGTCTGTGCACAAATATGTTGGTAGGAGCACACGGTTAATCTACCATAATCTAGTACAATCTAACAGGCTTCTGTCTGATTCAATTGGAATTTATCGAATACATGCTAATTAAACGACATACAACAAAACGTATGCGTGCAAAAGCCTTCGGAGACTGAAGCTTCACATATACACCAAGCTAAACATCAATAGCTCAAAATCAGCATGCCAATTAATCGCAGTTTTACGTCGATCCTTGCAAGCCGATGGATAGACTTTAGGCATGATTAGAGAATATACGTAGTGTCCTGTATACAACGCCCCTCCGTATCTATACCGCTGTCTTTTGTCTATCGCTGACAGTTCTCATGTACACTTGCGGAAGCAAACGACAACAAAAGGCTGTAACATTGAAAAGCAGTCATATGTAGATTATTTTAGAACAAAACAAAGGAAAGGACAACCACGCCTTCCAAAGAGAACGAAAACCTTCATCACCAGTCCGATGGACTGTAGACATGAACAAATTAAGCAAAAACGAAACAGGCCATCTCAAAATATACAACTCCAAAAACAGAAAAGTAAGTTCGTCAACCAGGACAACCGTAGGTGCATTACAAGAAAGAAGGGTCCGGATAAGATGAGAGGATATCAGGCCCCTCTTGGCCGAAACAGAAGGAACACGGGAGAAAGCATGCATCAAACGCACTCTACGAAGTGAAGGTAGGTTAGGAAAAGACGACCATCCTCCAGAAATAGGCAACAAAGAAAAAGCAACCAAATCACGAAAGAAATTAAGAAAAATATCACAGTTAGGATTAACAGCAGTAAAAAGCAAAATCGAAGGAGATTCCAGTAAAGAGAAAAGACGCAGACCAAGCACCGTAGATCCCTTCTGACGCTCTAAAGGATTGCTACTCTACATATGTCTTTGCATCATGACAGCTTAGTCTCGGTATAGAAGCTATTTATTGGAGTGAAAGAACATAGAGAAAGTTGAAGAGAGGGGAAGATTGCTGTAAATTTAAAAGCATACGTCGCCTGCTTATATTAACTAAAGACTATTGTGCAGTGACTATCAATTGTTGGCAAGAGATTCAGAAGGTCTAATAGTATATATGCAAACGTACAGACACTTGCAAGTCATACAAGTCTATCAAATCGATTGGCTAAATTGATTTGGATGCGTGTGCTTAAATTGTAAATCGATTCTGTCAGTCGATCGATTGATTCAATCGAATATACAAATTCGATTGTGTATTGTATACAACGAGAACGGAAATTGAATACGATGAGACGGTATTGTTGCACTGTTGCTTCACTGATGCGCGATACGATGCATGAACATTCTCAAGGCTACGGCATGTCCAAAAATATGTGAATGCATGCATGCACACCGATACAGATGGACGGGGGCCACGCGCGGAACTGTTCAGATATTATGCACGGCTGATAGGGCGCTACAGCATGCACACGGCCTATAAAGCATCACAGCAAAAGAAGTCTTGGCTCAACAGATCGCCTCCCGAGTGTCATTGCAATGATACGAGTAATACTTGACTGACATTCATAACACAGACAAACACAATAGATGCACATGCAAAACAGGCTTACTTCACTGAAGCATTAACGACCAAAGGATGACCAAAGGCTTTCAATCTTTGGCGAAGGACCAGATCAATCACAACAAGAAACAAGGAAACGAAGCTTACGAGAAAGAATTGAACAACAAGCATGAAATTGCATGAAATGCTTTCATTCACTTTCTTGTCATATGGGAGTAAAAGTGAAACGAAGAGAAGAAAAGGAAAAGAACAGAATCATGAAGACATGTAAAGAGGAAGATGAAGAGAAAGAAACATACAAACAAAGAACGCTCAATCACTGTCAGCTTGCCCTTTCTTCTTTAATTCTTCTTTCAATTCACAGTCTCACTCGGATAGAAGACACTTCGTCATTCTATCTGCTCTCATCTTGTCTGTCAGGACACGCATGAACTCTGCATTCATTTCTTTTCTGCATTGCAGTACAAACTCAAGCATGCCTTACTAACTGGGATCAGAACGGGCACGACCAGAGACCAGCTGTGCAAGCAGAAGTTGAGAGTCAAGAATGAACTGAACTGTTGGCCTGGCTTTCCACATCCTCTCTACAAAATAAAAGTACTCAAAGGCAGCTTTCACTGCATCGCGCAGAGAAATCAGTTCAGCCAAAGTTGTTGAGTTAACTTTCACTTTCAGAGAACGTGACTTCCAGAAAACAGTGTTGCATTCTTCCTTACTTAGCAGAGAAGCCTCTTTGTCCAACAACTGAATCTCAAATCCTATCTGTGCAGAATATTCTCTGAGAGAAAAAGATGTATCTGACCAGATGCGAAGGAGAGGGACTGACAACAGATGGATGAAGACAAGAGGCTTCGCATGAAGCTGTACATGTACAATCATACGATGAAGGGTGTCAATCAATCGGTCAGTCGGTTTAATTAGTATTGAATTATGAAAGGAATGAGAATGCGAATGCATAGGCAGGCAGAGTACGACACACCCATCCTAACTTGCCTATCCATGACTGATATTGAGAGACAAGCGAGGGATTGACAGATTCATCGAGAGAGGGAGGGAAAAAATCAGACCTGCGAAGAGCTCTCTTTCCTTTGTCCCCCAGCTCCGTTAGACATTCCAGCGCTTGAAGGTAATCAGTCTGGTCGATGATCAGCGTGTCATTGATGATTCTGATAGTCTGTCCGACGTAGGTATGCGGAGCACCATCACTGAGCAGCTCAGGAGGGTCCATGTCTACCTCCGTCCTGATGGTATAGAGAATGCCCATCGGATCCTTTCCCCATGCCCAGAGATCATCGACGTACATGATCAGAATGGCATCGATCTCTCCTGAAGGATCTCTGCGAACGAGGATAGACTCGCTTGCCTCCTCGAAACCAAACTTCTTCGCCTTGGACTTGAACCACTTGGTGTAGACGAGTGGACTCCACTTCAATCCGTAGAGGGCGTTGTTGGCACTTGCAATCGCCCCCGGCATATACTCCGGAATCTTTTCAGTCACGACAGCGGGAATCTCGGTGGGAAGCTTGACGTAGACTTTCTTTCCCACATCTATGGGGGCCTGTAAGAAAAATGTGGACACGTCAGACTTAGCGCACACGAAGGAGTTGCTAAGGGCGTAGATGATGGCTGCTCTGATGAGGCCAGGATCGGGAGTGCCAGAGAAGGTTTCGATCACCGTGGAGTCTCGATGACCTATGACAACGAGGCGTGCTTTAGGAACTCGGCGGTTGCCTTTGAGCTTCCACGTTAGGACAAAGCACATCGGAATGGCCTTGTTGAAGTCAGGAGGCATCTCTCCCTTCTGTATGACGTAGATGGCAAGGTTCTTTTTATACTTGCGCATCTCAGTGAGGATCGACTCATCGAAATCACCCTTTGCTATCTCCTCCTTATTTGCAGGTATGTGACCTTTCGGGACTTTGACTGCCCAAGCGGAGGCAGCCATCTCAACGAGCTTGCAGAGGTCAGCAATCTTCACTTCCTTTTCCTGATCTAGAGGGAAGATCCAGTCCCCATCGACCGCCTCTGGCTCGTCCATGTGTTTGTCTGCAGATGGACCGGCTTCAAAAGGAGAGACATTCATTTCCCTGCCCTCTAAAGCCGCGGAGGGCTCAGAGGTAGGTAGATGGAGAGGAGGCTCACCGTCCTCAAGAGGGAAAGAAGAAGAAATATTTCCTTTCGGCAGACGAACAATTTCTCCTCGCTTCCATCCTTTCATTCCATCAAGCTTTATCAAGAAAGAGACATCAACGGATGCACGCATGACTCGAACAAGGATAGCAAAGAAAGTGGGACCTCCACGCTCAAAAGAAGCAAAGACACCGACATCTGGCTGAAGCTCAATGGATGTCTGTTCTCCGTTTCTGTATGCATGCGACTCGTCTTCCTATGGACTATCACTACTAACAACCTCCGTTGACACAGGGACAGACGGCAGTGGAAGCAGATGAGAGGTAGCAGAGGAGTGAACCGAACGAACGTAGCGAGGATGCAGACGCAAAGCTGTTCATCTGTTTTCTCTTTTCATAAGAACAGAGCAGGAAGACTCATTCCACTCGCCCCTAAAAATTCCCACTTCACCCCTTGGAAACAATGATTTCGTTCGAGGCTTTGGATCAAAAGTAAGCATGGGCATGCCAACGAGAAGTGAGTGCATGGGGGGAGGATGGCAATAGACAGCTTTGAACGGTGACTCACCCAACACTGAATATACAGTGGTGTTCAGAGCATAGCACACACCCGGAAGGAGTGCGGGCCAGGCAGAATGAGGGAACTTATACTGATCGAACAACTTTTTCATCACCTTCTTGATCTCTCTGTTGGCCTTCTCGACGATGTCCTGAACTGCCGGAGTGTACACGGGCCCAGTCAGATGTGTGACGCCTCGTTCTCGACAGAACTTCTTGTACTCGTGGTTGACAAACTCCCCACCATTGTCTATGCAGACATAGGTGGGCGCCCCCCACTTGGCAGTCCAGGCAATGAGGTGATCGAGGGCAGCATCCTTGGTAGTGAGTGCCATGAGGGACTTGAAGCGCTTGCTGCTGTCAACGATGACAGAGAGGTAGATGAATCCACCTATCCCTTTGTTGTACATCTCCGTCAAGTCCTGAAAGATCTTGTAGTTGAAGGGATGCTTGTTCTGCTCAGAGTCGTCTTGACTCCCAATCTGTCGCTTCACCGCATTGACTGCAGGACAGACTGGACACGTATGCACAGCCTCCTCACAGTCACTCTCCTTACCGATATCGTACCCCCTTTCCTTGAGGGTGCGATACATGGCTCGAGCAGAAGGATGACCAAGGAACTTGTGAATCTCAGAGAGGGTGTGCTGAGAGAGATCGGGCTCCTCTCTCTGTGCGTTGACTTCAGAAGCACCCTGCTTTACCTGTTTGGAATCCGTATTCTCTGTGTTTGAATCGTTGTTGTCTGCCTCATTCTTGTGAGCAGAATCAATAATAAAAGACTGTCGCTAACTCAGCTCTTCAGCATGTCGGTGTAGAAGAGTATGAAGATGAGCTCTGTCTGCATCAACGTTGCGGTTGGGGACCCACATGGGGAACACGGTGAGTCCGTTGATGATGGGGCCTCTCAAGGGTTTAGAAAAACCGGGAATGGTCTTAAAAGGGGTGACAAAGTGGTCGGCGTTCTTGCAGTATCCAACAGGCGGAGGGACGAGTGCTCTGCATCTGTTACCTTTGATCATGGCTCCTTCCCACACTGTGTAGACGGACCGGCCTGTCGCGTCCATGGTAGGAATGGTGAGAACAACGTCCTCGTAAGTGGTCAGCTTGCCCTTCTTCTTGCCACTGAGGGTCTCTGCGGTGTTGAACGATGTCGTGTTCTTCACGGACTTCACCACGAACCGTCGGAAGGATTCGGGGAAGAGACCTTTCGTGCACCTCCAGGTGCAATCCCTCTAAGAGCTTCTGGCCAGCTCGTGTGGCAGAGTCGCATGTCAGCGCTGCACAGGCGTGACGGGAGGGAGAAAAGACAGAGTGGTGACTTTGGTCTTTCTGAAGAGAAGAAAGCAAAACTGACTTTCTGACTCTGCCAAGAGCTAAGTCTAAAGCAATCATCTCGGCTTCAGGAGTGCTGCCGATCAGTATCTTGCAAATCAGACTTTTCCATTCAGTTTCAGTGTAAAAGGGGAAACCAAGCGAAGTACCGCAGCTTTGAAGTCTATCAGACTGTGCGGCACACTCTTTCCCACTCTGACCTGTATGTGGTTGCGTGTCAGCCCCTTCGGTCATACAGATCCACTCAGTGTACAAGTCAGCAGCATCAGCCTCTTCATGTTCATGATCATCCGCCAAGTCAGCAAAGCGGACATTCTTCTTGCCTTTGCCTTTGTTCTCCTTCCATGCCTTCCGGCAGGCAGCCGACCAGTGGTTCTTCTTGCCGCAGTTGTTGTACTTGTTGTCCGGTTTGACCGGGCACTCATGAGGCTGAGTCTAGTTGCAACGGTAGCATCTCTTCTCATTGTTCTCCTCCCTGACCTTGTCGGCGGGGAAGCGGTTCGGTCGGGACTTTGACTTAGTCCCTCCCTGCAGACCACGACGATGACGATGATCTACGATACCAGCCATCTGCCCTTGCTGTGCAGGCGGCTGTGAAAAAGAAGAAGCCGAACTCAAGATGGACTCCTGCTTCGCAAGCACATCGAGACGGTCGAGGATACTGATGACATCCTCGGCAGCGAGGCCATCAAGTAGTCTGTGCTTATGCTTGTCGGCAACGGAAGCAACCAAGGTAAGAAATGGGTTCTTGTCGGCCAATAATCGGGTCTGAAGTCTCTTGTCCATTTTGAAGGTCCACAGGTTCAAAACTGCAGAGTTCTGAACCTCTGAGCAAACAGACTTTTCCCACAGAAATGTTGTCACAAAAAGCGCTCTGTCAGATGTCTTCTGATGGTTTCAGAAGATGTCTGACAGAGCGTTTTCTCGGTTTTGACTTTTTTTTTGGGAGTGTACTTTCGGGGCTCTGGAGGAGACGGCTGTAACAACAGTTGCTGGGTCACCTCGGGTCGGCATGAAGTGGAGCTTGCAGGTGGGTCCAGTGGAGACCAGCCGTCTTGATCTTGCTTCCAACGTCTTTCTGCTTGCTGCTGCTCCTCCTGTTCAAGCGGGGAAGGGCTGCCAGCCTTATCTAGGTGTTAAAGTACTGTTGTCCTCATCGCTCTCCTTACTCTTTCCTTGCAGGTCACAGTCTTGGGAGCCCCGGGGTCAACCCCCAGGTCAGCCTGTCCAGACCCACTGCTTCTTAGGCTCTTGGTCTTTTCTTTGGGACCTTGTGCACGCAGAATAAGCTAGACAGAAGTGTTTCCTTGACTACACAAAGCGTGAACGTCTGTCCCTCCGTGTTTGCAGGTGTTGGTGGACGGAGACTTGAGGACACCTGCAGGTCAGTTAAGGAAGCACGGCTCGCTCTCTTGCTTTGCATGATGATTTGCTTAGCATCTAGCTTCTTTGTTCTGCTAGAAGCTTGATAGAAACGTATAGGGGAGGTCACTGAGAGAGGGTCGATGGAGAGTCTGCTGGAGCCTCCATTTTTTGACCGCCTCTTCTGAAGCTTTGCACAGCTCTCAGTCCTGCCAAACATTTTTCCACCCAGAACAATCGCTCAGCTTTCATGCATTTGAATGTTTTCCACTTGTTCCGTATATGTCAGTCCTTAAAAGTGGTCCATACTATCCCAATGCAAGTGTTCTTTACTCGTTCATCCTTTCTTATTTGTGACACTCTGTACTAGTCTCCCTCTAAACATCTGGATCTACCTACGGACCTGTCCTTCTTTTTCACAGTTTCTCATTGACATACGCAGAACGAGTTGCAAGCTTTTGCGCCGTATAGTGTGAGTTCTTTGTGAATAGCATTATGTTGTCTCTATGCTCTGTTCTCTCCAACCCCCTGCTGACCGTCTCCTGTCCAGTCTGACCAGCCTAGCTATGAAACCCTCCTTCCTGCACTGTTTCGCTTGCAGAAGAAGCAATTCTTTATACTTGATTGGCGGCGCTAAATGTTGCTTTTGAGCATATCCATTAGTGTTGTGCCTGTGTATTTCTTTGCAGGTAATATTCATTAACCTCTATATACTGTGGTGATCGTAATTTTTCCCCACCATGCACCCTAGCTAATCAACCAGTCTTTTGAGCATATTTAAGCAAATTTGCACAGGAGTAACGATTTTAAATGCTTTAAAAAACTCTAGATTGCTTCAAGTAACCTAGTTTTACTTTATAATGAAGCTAGAATATAGTACATTTAAAAGTTACTTTGAATTCCACTAAGTCCTACTTAAGAGTCCACTCTGTTATTACTTGGTGTCTGGACTTGCAGTCTTGGGTCGCCTTATAAGGACGACCAATGAGAATATCGTTTCTGTCGATTCATTTTTCTTGCGTTTGGATGGTTTACAATCAAGCTTGCAGTGAAACGCTTGATTGAGGGGGGAATGTTAGCACAATATGGCATGTACACGGCATGTCTTTGGGGCTACGGTCAGAGCTAGCCAATTTTGATCGATCGATCAAAATTTCGATTGACATGTACGTTCGCAACACTGTTGTACAAAAACTGAACTATGTGGAGTCCTACCCTGTGGCGCCGCCCTCTGGACCCTCGTATACGCTGTATCTGAATGAGCCCGCATGCCGACGCCAGGCTCCGCCGCTACGTTTTGCTTCGTACGTGTCGCACGCATCAATCAAAGTTGTTGAAGTCGAGTCTGACCTTCGTATTCAAGCAACATATCACTCGACTCATGACTCGAGCAACGGATAGCATCGTTCAAGTCTGATGTCTGTTTGTCACAGATCAAGAGAGCTCTAGAGTCTGAGAGAGAGGAATAAGCAGAAACTGTGTATGATAGAATGAATCCAGCCGATTGGAATATCAGATCGCGCTAGAACTTAAACTGAATCAGATGTAGGGACAAACCTTCTGTAAACTGTTGCCTAAGTAAGTGTTGCTCACGTTCGTTCTCTAGATCTTCCTAAGGTTCTTATCTTTGCTTTATCTTCTGTCTGAACACTATAAGATGGCCGGACAGGAGGGACAAAGCATTGTGGTGACTGCTCAGCTTGATGAGTGTCGACTCTCGTGTACCTTCTGTGATGGAGATCAGATCTGTCCTTTTGCACAACAGTAGAAAACCGATTGCAACGATATAGGCACGGTCAGGCAAAGACCGTGAGTAGAGGAATTCAGCGTCTCCTTGTATCCCAAGCTGCCTGGGATTCTCTTTCAGAGATCCCCTTTGAGTCTGGTCCTGGACTTTGCCTTTGTCCTTGGGTGGAGATCCCAAAGATTGTTGGAGGTCGCCAAAGCTGGTGGTGGAGACGTTACTTGGTGTTGCTTGGACTTTCGAGGAGCTTGACTTCATTAAGACCGCCGCCTACAAGCAGATCACAATTCAAATGGCTAGTAGAGTGCTTTTCTAATGTTCCTTGATTCTGTAACTGTCTTAGTCTTCCGGACAAGTGTCGGCTGATCATCTTTACTTGTTTTTTGCTGCTGGTTGCTTGCTTGTCTGTATAAGGCTGACCACCTTCGTGGCCTACAAACACCTCCACCATATCTGGGTCTGTCTGGACTGGTCCTCCAACAGCGTCTAAACACATTGTCAAGAAGACACCCTTCATCCCTCCATACTGCAATTTTCTTCCGAGAGAGAGCTTATCGATTCTGGCTGTCCAACTATCGCGTGGATTGTTCAATAAGTGGCCGTTTGATCGGGTGCGTGAGACTCTGCTTGCATGTTGAGCAGATAGAAGGGACAGGTGGTGGCGTACTACATGGAACAATGCAGTGACGGCCAGTGTGCCAGCCGGGGAAGGCCTTTTGCTCTGGGATCCTGACGCGGCGAGCCTGGAGTAGGAAGGAGGGGGAAGTAAGGAAGGGGTACAAAATGATATCGAGCCTGCCCTTGATGGCAAGAGAGGCAGAAGGGTCATGGCAAACCTACTCAGAGACACAGTAGGGCACACGGCAGCTCTAGCGGCAGCTGCCGCCTCGTCTTTCGCCACCGCCGGCAAAATTTGTAACAGGAATCGGGAAGGGCAAAGCGAGTCATGGGGGAAAAGGGAGAAAGGGAGACAATGGGGAAGGGGGGAGAGGGAGGGAAAGGGGGGGAAAGAGAGGGAGAGGGGGGTTGCTTCAGGGTTGGGGGGGCGAATCGAATCGAGGCTGGCCGAGAACATGCGAAGTACTAGCAACTAAGTGTGAGTGGAGCGTTTTTTGTCCGGAGTTGAGAGTTCATGTGTCGAAAGGAGCAGCAAAGGGATAAGACGGGACAGAAAGAAGAGGCGAGATCATAGAAAGAGACCAGCGGAGCAGTCTGCAATATGTCTAGTCCCTTCTCTTCCTCCCTTTATATAGCCACTGATATGCGCGAAATGCGTTTGTGCTCAACAACTTGAACTAACTGTACTGACAATTGAAACTTTTGTACTAGAAAGTGACTTTTAATTTTCTATATATCATACTAAATTTTATATAAAAAACTAAGTCTTTAAAACACTTAATACAGATTCCGGAATTGTTTCTTACCTGCATGAAAGTATGAACAACTTTTAAAGATAAGGTTTAATGGGTTTGTGGTGTGTATGTTGGAAATTGTTGGACGTGAGTGAGGTGAAAGAGTTATAGTATGTTGATATGTCGGAGAGTGATTGCAGACTCTGCAGGCATGTGACAATGCGCAGTGTAATGCACAAACAACCTGACTTTTACTTTTAATGGAATACGCCGAATCCGCACACTGATATAAGGAGGGAGCACACAGCGGGCAACCCCCATGAAAGGTAAAAATGAATGTCCGCAAACAGATCTGCCGATTTGACACCCACAGAAAGCAGTTCAACCAAACAAATATTGAGCACTATGACCGTACAAGAGGTAAATACTTAGCTTCTGAAAGCCTGATCGATCCATGGCCTCTAGCTAGAGGGCCTTACCCACGACCAGCCATCATAGCGTTCTTGTTTTTTCTGGGTGAGGCCCGGCACTGGCCACTAGGTCTTAGTCCACCCAAGAGCCCTACCTCCAAATTCTTATGCAAACAAGAGCTGCGCCTCACTCCTACAACTTCAGATCACCCGAGATTACCAGCCGTAATGCTTCCTCACGAAACCCAAGCACCGACAAACGGTCCTCCGAGAAAGGCTCAGTCTGACCTGCAGCACAGATATGCAAAAATTCATAAAGTGGCTCACCTTCTGGCCACCCAGAGCTGGCCTCCTCATCCAGAAAGCCTTTCCAGCTCCTCATCTAGAGCTTGTTAGAGCGTACGCATGGAAAGGATTCAATAGAAGCTTTACTGGGGCAACTTCGTAGGCCCCTTTGCATGAAGACGGGCCGTGCATGCCCTTCGTGATGGAAGATTGAAATTGCCCTCTCAGGGCAACCAGTAGAGTGAATGTCATAAACCTAAGAAAAAGCAAAGAAACCAATCCTCTGGGCTTTCAATAAAGCCTACTTTCGTTGCTGGAGAGCAAGTCTGTGTGATGAGAGAGAGGCGGCACTAGGTCGTGCTTTGATCGACTTGAAACATTCGACGGAAAGCCGATTTTGGGAGCCGATTTTAGATCGGCCAACCATGTGACGGCCCCAAAAGGCAAGCTACGCATTGCGGGCCAGGGCCCGGCCGGCTACCAAGGTCAAAAAGCACTTCCCGGCTGCGCGCTGACCCATCAAAAATTTGATTCAAAATGCCGATCTAAAAAATTCTCAGTCAGGTCTTCAGAAAGTTTTCCTCCACTCAGAAAGTCGGGTCAACAGAATGGGCCTCTATTCACAAAATCTCGTTGTCAAGCATTCCATTGGATTGTATTGGAAGGCTTGACAACGACGAAATCGTGTTCAGCTTTTTATTCCAGAACCTCATTTTTGGAGAGGTTACAGATTCCGGAGTTTTTTCCCCCTCTGGTATCTGTATTAGCTGGACACCTCTGGTTGCTCGTGGGAGTGGTTGCCTCGGTGCAAAGGAGTTGTACAACAACTAGAAGGGTTGCCCTACCAGTTTGGATCGCTCAATCAGGTCAGTTCATTTTGTGTCGTTCCACCAGCAACAGGGGGGGGTGGACCCTCTCGCAGGGGTACGAAGCGGGCCAATTTGGTACCCCTGGTGGAGGGGGGAGGTCCGACCTGCTCTGCAGGTTTGCGTCCAAAATATGTTTAGGAG
>JAHBMJ010002678.1:1079-16830 GCA_018398765.1 Chromera velia | reverse complement strand
AAAAAAAATTATGTTCCGTACTTGTCCATCAAGTCGTTCCTCGCTCGCATTCACTTCCTCTCTTTGTATGCGTATGAAGGACTGAAGAGAAGAGACCAGCGTTGTCTGGATGAAAAGAAAGAAGACTGAAAAGAGGGAATTAAGGAAAGGAGTCCTCTGGAGACTTAATTGAGTTAATTCTCTTTGTTGGTTGGTGGTTTCAGTTCTCAAAGCAGAACGAACGAAAACCAACGATGCGCTGCTGTGTGGTGTACTGATGGCGCAGCCAACCACCACGCAGAAACCTAGGCAGAACAGAAAAAGACACAATCAAGTGAAATAGATCTGTCGTCTTTTCTCTCTGTTGCGTTTCAGAAGGAAAGAGAGAGGGACGGTCCGGGAGCTGCATCGGGGCAGCAGACTTGAATCCTCCACTCATATCAATCAAGGCACCTCGTTCGTTTTACGTGTTCATGCATGGCCGTGCGTTCATTCGCAATTCATGGGAAGCAGAAATACGAATGACTCGCTGTATTTTTCGGTTTCGCTGTTGATTGAAATGATTGATCTCTCGTCCCCTCATGTTGTGTTGTTTTCCCTTCCGTCGGTTCGATCGCTATTCAACTAAGAGCCTGACGTTGAAGGGATGCCCCGATTATCCATCCCTCGGCTGGCTGGCTGCCAGTGGCTGCCGGATCGATCGGTCGACAGAAATGTGAGTGCATGAGTGTGTGTGGATGGGTGGGTGGGTGGGTGAATTAATATGCAGGTGGATCGACGCGCGGATGGATGAATGGAGCCTAGCTGAGGAGGATTGATTGGGACATTCGGTTGTTGGGGTTCCGATTCCCTTTCGAGAATTGAGATCCATTTTCCTCTGAGAAACAGGCGCTGGCATCGCTGCCTTAATTCCCCCATGCACTGCTTCTGTCCATGTGCATGCACACACTCACACACACACACAGAGAGAGAGAGAGAGATATGACGAGTCGGTCGGTTGATGGTGCATGCATGGGGCAATGAAGAACAGAAGAGAAGATCGATCGGTCGAGCATCTGACATGCAAGATTGCAAGGATCCTGCATTTGCTGCTGATGGTCGGTCTGTCCACCGTTGTGCATGCGTGCATGCACATGCATGCGTAATTTCAGGGCCCGTTTCTTTTCTTTTCGGGCCGTCCGTCAGCGGGCTCCTGAATGCATTTGAACGTTCGGCAAGTTGTTCGGTTGACCGAGAAAAGGAAAAGCATCTAGAAAAGCATGTGCACTAGCATGTGCATGCAGAAGCTTGTACATGTGAAGGCAAGGAATGACCTCAAAAGAAATATATGTTTCTGTTGATCTGTTTCGCTGGCGTGCGTCGCTGGCTGTTTTTTCCCTCCATTATTCAGGGCTGTGTGTGTGTGCACCTTCAAGCAACAAGACAAAACGGCGACCGTGCTCGAGGGCACCACTAAATCACTTATCACTTAACATCCAATACCACCGTAACATCACATCAATTCTAGCGTTAAATTAAAATTATGATTAATCAAACTATGTTGAATCGCTTTACTGTTAAAATCATTAGGTAACTCTAGGTTTAGTTGCGAAGCTATAGGAGCATCAAGCGATTGATTATTGATAAAACGGCCGAACTATAGTTGTTGAATTTAGAATTCTCTTAATATTTGTAAATCTATAATTTTTACTGAGTTTTGTATCAATTGTATATAATATACAATTGAATACATCATGCATGCATTATTAATTGAATGCATCATGCATTGTACCTAGCATTGTACACACACTAAGTGCCGTACACTATTAAATTATTGAGTTGACCTAGGAGTAAAATGGATTATTATGCATGATGATGATCAACCTAATGATTAACATCAATCTAACTGTATATGAATGAAAACGATGCGCAACGCGGCAGCGGGTCATACAGATGTGCATGGAACAATTAGAACCCGCCGCCAGACCTTAACCGGCTCAAAAATTTCGAGGGGAAAAGGAATAGCCCTCTGTTCCCTTTTCCCTCCCGGACTCGAAGCAATGAACCTAGGAGACGTCAGTTCACCTCTCTCGACTGTCTCTAGCTGCTTGGTGTAGAAAAAACGACTCCCAGACTCACAGGGAGTCCAAAGAATGGATGTCTGAGGTGTAAGCTGTTTTACAGGAGTCTTAGTAATATCAGATACAGGTGGTTAAAGTCTGACAGACATTGGTTGGTTTGGTCTAGCAGTTAATATCAATCTCGAACATTCTTAGTGATGAAGTTAAGCAGACACATCAAGCATGCACTTCACTAAAATCATTGAATGAAAGCATGTCCGACTTCATGATGCGCGGCCTCGTGATATACCTATGCATGCTATGTGGCCCGGGTCCCCCGTCCGGCCCACATCTACCTAACGCTTGCCAGCCCTTTATTACTTAGTCTTCTTATTAGGCGGAATGCCCCTCACACTTACGTGCCTTTCAAGCCAACGTCCACGCTTAGCTCTGAAGACTGATATATTAATCATGTATCCATCGAGCGATCGGACAATCAATTCTCATGCCTATCTATCTTCTCATCAAGCGCCTATCTAGCATGCCCTCAAGCGATCAAGTCATCATCATACATTGTCTCTCACCCTATGCTTTTCCTCCCTCACACTGCCCGTCTATCATTTTTCTTTCCTTTTGAAATCAGCGATCGTTTCGTTTGCTCTCTCAAAATTCTTCGCTGGCTCCCACGAAGCATTCTTCACTCCAAACCCTTTCCATTTGACTAAATAATGTTGCTTCCCTGAAATTCTTTTGCTATCAAAAATTCTATCTACCTCGTACTCAGGGCTCTCGCACCTCGGAAGTCTAACTGCAGGTGGAGGGTCACCCGGCTCTCTCACATACTTCTTCAGATAGTTCACATTCAGTACAGGATGAATGCGAACTCCTGCCGGGAAGATCAACTCATAGACTCCCCGTGTGATTGCCCTTTCTACCTTAAAAAGACCAAACCATACAGGCTCAAGCTTCCTCTTTACTCCCTCCGGCCTTCTTTCTTATTCGAAAAATTCTCTATACACCAACATCCAATCTCCTGGATCCAATTCCAGTTCCCTATGATGACGATTATAGTAGCGAGCTGCCGTCTCCCTTGCTCGCTCCAGGCACTCCTTCGCTTGTGCCATCTCTGCCCTGTGTCGTACGGCGAAGTCAGCTGCTGCCGGAGATAGCGAACTTCCCTGAACAGGCACTGCAGGCAGTTGGATTAGATCAAAGCCATGCATAAATCTAAATGGTGAGAGACCTGTCACTGGATGTACACTGTCTCTATATGCAAACTGAGATGCCGGCAAAGCCTCAGCCCAGTCTTCCTGATGGTCTATCACGAAATACCTCAACATCTCCCTGATCGTTCTGTTGTCTCTCTCTGTCTGTCCGTCTGTCTGCGGGTGTCTGGAAGAGCTCATTCTGATTTTTGATTTTCAGAGTCTTTGCAATTTTCGCCAAAATGCAGAGATGAAGCGAGGATCGCGATCAGAGAGAAGAGAACAAAACATACCGACCGAGCATACCACTCTCTCGAATACAATTGATGCTATCTCTTCTCCCGTGACCTCTTCCCACACCGGGATAAAAAACACATCCTTTGATAAATGATCAACAACAGAGAGAATTCTATCCATAATTCTTCCCTAGTACAGCGTTCTCGGCAGACCAAACAGGACACTCGGCAGACAGCGTTCTCGAGAGAAAGAGATTCATACGGACACTCAGGGATAGGCAAAGGATTAAGCACTCCTTCTTTTTTTTTTCTCTTCTTCCAACTCATACAGGAACCAGAACAAGAGACTGGTTATACACACGCTAACAGTCTTCCAAGCCTCTTTTTCATCTGACTCGGAATCCGATGCATCTTATTCTGACAAGGTAGCTAGCACTGGAGCACTCGTCGTATAATCTTACATATATCATATGATGATAAGACGATCACTTTGTCAACTACATTGTCACTGTATATTTTAAAATGGTTACATGATTCTATTTTTTTGTTTTACTGATTATAATGGAATTAAATGATTGCTAAAATTTAGTAGAAAGTCAATATGTATCTAGACAAATGTATATATAGTATATTTTTCAATAGCTAGGAAAAGTTTAAACTTAACTTAGATGCATGCCAGCTTTATTTGTGCTTAGTTCCCTTTTATAGTTAAAGGTTATAATAAGAATAAATTTTAAACACAAAATATTTTATGTATATCAAATCTTTTACATGCACGTAAAACGTGCGTACGGCCAAACGTCGGCCTGCTAGCGCGCGAAACAATAAAAAATAAACTGAGAGCATATGCCACGAAATAAAAAAGCGCTCCCCCGGAATTTGGCAACATTTCAAAAATGGTTTCACAAAATTAAACTTTACTGATCAACTCCACCGGCGACTTAACAAACAACAACCATGCATGTATGTGCTGCCTGGGAGCTTAGCGCTCCAACTGGGGTTAGGCATCCTCTAACTAACTAACTAACTAACTAACTAACGTAATCATAATTTATTTGAGAATAATTCAATTTATGCGAGAAAAAACGGCTGGGGCCCTTTTAAAACGTGAGGCGGGAAAGTCGGCGAAAAAGCCGGAGCATCGCTCTGAAGATGTCCTTTTGTAAGGGTTCTGAAACGGTTTTGAAGACCCTACTTTGACTTTTTGGTGCATCATAGACACTAGGCACTACTAACAGATAGAGAATAAACGAAAAGGACAGGGCGCAAAGCTAGAAACTGTCTCTAAAGTTATTTTGCCTGTCTTTATACGTCTTTCACTCTATGTTGTCTCTGAAAGTCTTGCTGTCTGCAATCAAGCAGAGGCAGAGCAATGCGAGGTGCTTTGTTTTACTTTTTCTACAAAAACTTATGCTTCTTTTCGTGGTTAGTCACTTGCTCTTGATTCTATGAGGAACATGTGGGTATGATCTTCTCCAATGTTTTGCCGTCAACTTTGCCGCTTTTGCCGACTTTGCCGTCTCCTTTTGTGTATGTACGAGTATGTGTTTGTTACTTTCTATCAGTGCTTATGTTTGCAATCAGTGCAATGCTGCCTCTTTTGAACATTCAGCTCAGTCATCTATTGTATATCTATGTTGTGTTCCTCTTGCCCTTGCTCCGCCTTGCGCTCTCTCTCTCTCTCTCTCTCTCTCTCTCTGTATGGACCCACACAAACTCTCCTCTTGCCCTCTCTCTCTCTCTCTCTCTCTCTTTCTCTGTGCACGGACCTACACAAACTCTCCTCTTACCCCCTCTCTCTCTCTCTGTGTGCACGGACTCACACAAACTCTCCTCTTACCCTCTTTCTCTCTCTCTGTGCATGGACCCACACAAACTCGCCTCTTGCTCTCTCTTTCTCTCTCTCTGCACGGACTCATACACACAAACTCTCGCCTCCCTCTCTCACCCTACGCGGACCCTGTCTACAGATGATTATAAAGACTATGGTAGCGAGGTGATCTGTCCGGTGAGGGCGCGAGCAAGCAGGTCTGCCTCAACATCCAAAGTTTTCCTATCAGCTTTCTGGTCCCTTCAGGGACAAGATGTATGCTCTTTTCCTTCGTTTTTGGCCTAAGTCGCTGGAAAAGAAACGAGGAGTGAGTAAGTGGCTCATGTTTAGGGTCTTTTGGACCCGCATAGTGGAGGGATCTACCTATCACCACTTGTGTAAAGAGTTTTCCTCTGAGGCAGGAAGAGAACTGAAGATTTCTACAGTTAGGCGTTGGTGTCAGGCCTTGAATGATATAGTGATTGATGATTTGAAACCTCTTTCCATTCGTTTTCCCGCAGCAGACGAGCTTGAAGCACTGGATACCGAGTAGAGTCGCCATTTTAGCATGAGCCTCCCTCAGGTATGTCTTTCAGCTGATTGTTCAATCATTTCAATGGCAGCATCGCATCAGAGAGGCCGTTTTCCTGCAATTGCATATTATATTGGATTCAAGTGTCTGTATGGTTTCAAGATTTTTGCGGCTGTCGATTATCATGGGCGTGTGCGTTACTACAAGTCAGGTATTCCTGCAAGCGTCAGTGACAAGAAAGTCCTTGACCTTTCCAACCTGAAAGAATTGCTTGACCGGGGTGCTTTGAATGCGAAGTGTAAAGAGTTTTTCATGAATTTGGCAGAGGAAGATGACGAAGACGATGTATTCATTCAAGTAAACCTGCTTCATCAGCTTTTTGTTGATGAAGCGTGGAGTCATCTCAACCATCCAAACATTGCCGCTCCTATTTCTTCCCCGACAGAAGCCTGGCAGTTTCTTTTTAATGATTCACAGAGCAAAATGAGGTCCTGGATGGAACAAACCTTATTTGGTCGCCTCAAACAGAAGTTCAAAATCATCTTAAACTTCAAACACCACATTCTCTCACCCATTGAATGCGATCGATTTATTCAAGTCTGTCTTGTCCTCCATAATGCATAGATTGATTTCAAGCTTACTGGAGAGGTTAATTTGGATGCTTCTTTGCCCCTGCAGAGGCTGTTTGACTTTCCTGAAGTCGGTCTTCCTAAAAATACACCTCTGTACGCAGATGAAACTCGACTCTGCATACTCCAGAACAGGCAGTATTAGTTAATGAACTTTGTTAATCATAGATAAGACCCTAGGCTGTACGTGTATACACTTTTCATTCAGATTTATTTGACTTAGATATCATGCACATAACGTGTATGAGCAGGTCGGAGCAGGCGGTGTTTCCAGGCATGGCTCGTCGCCTTCTAGCGCTCGGCTCGGTTTCCTTTCCTTCCTCTGCTTGGCTCCATTTCCTTTCCTTCCTCTGCTTAGCTTCGCCTCCTTGCCTGTCTGTGCTTGGCTTGGTCTCCTTTCCTTCCTGTGCTTGGCTCCATCTCCTTACCTACCTGTGCTTGGCTCCGTCTCCTTTCCTGCCTGTGTTTGGCTCCATCTCCTTTCCTTCTTGTGCTTGCTTTCCTTCCTGTGCTTGGCTCCGTCTCCTTGCTTTCCTGTGCTTGGCTCCATTTCCTTTCCTTCCTGTGTTTGGCTCCGTCTCCTTGCCTGCCTGTGCTTGGCTCCAATTCCTTTCCTTCCTGTGCTTAGCTCCGTTTCCTTTCCTTCTTGTGCTTGGCTCCGTCTCCTTGCCTGCCTGTGCTTAGCTCCGTCTCCTTTTCTTCCTGCGCTTGGCCCCGTCTCCCTGCCTGCCTATACTTGGGTCCGTTTCCTTTCCTTCCTGTGCTTGGCTCTGTTTCCTTTCCTTCCTATGCTTAGCTCCATTTCCTTTCCTTCCTATGCTTGGCTCCGTTTCCTTTCCTGCCTGTGTTTGGCTCCGTTTCCTTTCCTTCCTATGCTTGGCTCCGTGTCTGTATTTAGCCTAGTGCTTGGCTCCGTCTCCTTGCTTACCTGTGCTTGGCCCCGTCTCCTTGCCTGCCTGTGCTTGGCTCCATCGCTTTTCCTTCCTGTGCTTGGCTCCGTCTCCTTTTTTTCTATGCTTGGCTCCGTTTCCTTTCCTTCCTGACAGTGTGCTTGGTCCTTTCCTTCCTGTGCTTGGCTCTTTCTCCTTTCCTTCCTGTGCTTGGCTCTTTCTCCTTTCCTTCCTGTGCTTGGCTCTGTCTCTTTTCCTTCCTGTGCAGGTCTTCTCCTCGGCCTGGAAGATTCTCCTGCTGGTCTTCTTGGTCAGTGGTTTTTAGCTGTTGTGTTGTCCATTCCTACCATTCTTTTCTTTGCTTTTCTTTTGTCATCTCCCATAGTTGCACTAGTACAGTATAGTGTAGAGGCAAAACTAGTACAGTACAGTACAGTTCGAGCAGCCCGCCCCACCTTGCTTCACTAAATTGGGCGGGCCGCTCGCCCTTCGTCCCACTACCTTTTTATAAGCCTTTAAGCTAAGTTTTAGGCTACTTAAAGCCTACTTTTCCTTATATTTTTAGTAACTTTTTACTAGTGTTTTAGTGAGTTTTCATTATGTTTTTATAGTAAACGTAAATTAGAGAAAAAGATGATTGATTGGCTTCAAGTGAAGCCTCTTAACCACGAGAATACAAGGTTTCTGTTCCATCGCTTAGGTCCTTAGACGAGGTTTTCTATATGTTGAAGTCGAGGGGCAGAGGAAATCTAGGGCAACGATGTCTATGTAGATGACGTCGGAGTGGCGCAAGGCAGTACAAGCTGCGACGCCCCTTCTTCAGCCTAACTGTATATCGTCGGGGATCACAATGTCGCACCTGCTTACAATATAGACACTCTACCTCCACCTTGCTTGAAATTTCTATTGAGATCTGGTACATACTGCTGCAAAATACAGTCTGAATCAAGAAGCACGCATTTTCAATTTTTGAGCGTGTCATCATTTCCTTCAACGTTGAATCATTTTTGCGTTTGGGACTCTGTATTTGGAAAAATCAGTTTTTTGAAAAATCATTTTTGAGATGTACCTCGCCAGAAAGGGCAAGCTTGCCGACCCTGTTGCCATCGCAGCCTTGAAGCTCCGAGTCGTTGCCAACAAGGTGGACAACCTCTCCTGGTAGCACCGGGACGACCTTGTAGAAGCAGCCCCCAAGAATGCCTCCCTCGCCACGAAGGTTTTTCAGGCCGCTAACGCGGCGGAGGTCTGTGAGCAAGGGTCCTCTCTCTCCAACCAGGTTTACTCTAAGAAGAGAAACCGTCTCACCCAGCCGCACCAGGACTTGCTGGTCAGCACACATGCCAACCTCCACCTCCAGAGGGTTCATCAGAGGAACGCCGAGCACCACAGGAGAGAGACCTAGATTTTAGACTTGACCTTGCATTGGACGAGTCTGCTGAGGCATTTGATGATGAGCTAGATGGAGAGATCATAGCGGTTGAATACCTGAAGAGCATCGGACTGGAGTTCAGAGAGGCTGCTTTCTGAGTCACTGTAATTCATGATCATGATCACCATATCATAACTTAGCACACGTTCATAGAGCATTAACATAGGTTAAGAGACCCCCTAGGATGCTAAAAATAGAAGAATTTTTTTTTAAAGGTCTAGTACAGTAGTACAGTACAGTGTAGATGTTATAGTACAGTAGTACAGTACAGTACAGTGTAGTACAGTGTACTTGTACAACTATGTCACCTCCTTTTGTCTGCACATGATTTCTGTTTACGTCTTTCCTTCTTATGCTTAGCTCTGTCTTCTTTCCTTCCTGTGTAGATCTTCTCCTTAGCCTGGAGGATTCTCCTGCTGGTCTTCTTGGTGAGTGGTTTCTAGCTGTTGTGTTGTCCATTCCTGCCATTCTTTTCTTTGCTTTTCTTTTGTCACCTCCTTTTGTCTGCGCATGATTTCTGTTTGCATCTGTCCGGACCCACACAAATCCTGTACACCTCCCTTTCCCCAGCGAGAAGGAGTCTTTCCTTTCAGAGAGAACCCACCAAAATCAATACTTTCAGACAGTTCTCCCTCTCCCTCTCCCCCTCTCTCTCTCTCTCTCTCTCTCTCTATGTGTGTGTGTGTGTATGTGTGTGTGTGTATGTGTATGTGTGTGTGTATGAGTATATATGTGTGTCTATCTCTGATTCTTCCTTCCCCCTCTCCTTCTTTCTTCCTCCTCTCATTTGCAGACTCCTCCATCCGTCGGCGGCAGCGCCTTCTAAATCACGTCAGTTGCCTTTTCTGTTCTCTTTTTTTCTTTTCTTTTCTCTTGTTTTCCTCCTCTCTCCTGCTCACCTCTCCTTTCCTCTCCTCTCCTCTCCTGTCTCCTCTCATCTTAGGAGGTCTGGTTCTGCTTTATTTTTCTTTTCCTTTCTTTTCTTCAGCATCTCTTCTCTTGGTCTCTAGCTTCTCTGTCTGTCAGGTAGGACCCACAGAAATGTTATTTCTTCATGAGGCTTCCTCTTCTTCTTTCTATCCCCTCTCGTTTACAGACTCCTCCATCCGTCAGCGGCAGCGCCCTCTAAATCATGTCAGTTACGTTTTCTGTTCTCTTTTCTTTTTTTCTTTTCTTTTGCTTTCCTCCTCTCTCCCGCTCGCCTCTCTTTTCCTCTCCTCTCCTCTCCTATCTCCTCTCATCTTAGGAGGTCTGGTTCTGCTTTGTTTTTCTTTTCTTTTCTTTTTTTCAGCATCTCTTCTCTTGGTCTCTAGCTTCTCTGTCTGTTAGGTAGGATCCATAGAAAGGTTGTTTCTTCATGAGGCTTCCCTTTCTTCTTTCTTCCCCTTTTCGTTTGCAGACTCCTCCATCCGTCGGCGGCAGCGCCCTCGGAATCACGTCAGTTGCGTTTTCTGTTCTCTTTTCTTTTTTTCTTTTCTCTTGCTTTCGTCCTCTCTCCCGCTCGCCTCTCCTTTCCTCTCCTCTCCTCTCCTGTCTCCTCTCGTCTTAGGAGGTCTGGTTCTGCTTTGTTTTTCTTTTCCTTTCTTTTCTTCAGCATTTCTTTTCTTGGTCTCTAGCTTCTCTGTCTGTCAGGTAGGACTCACGGAAATGTTGTTTCTTCATGAGGCTTCCCCTTTTTCTTTCTTCCCCCTCTCGTTTACAGACTCCTCCATCCGTCGGCGGCAGCGCCTTCTAAATCACGTTAGTTGCGTTTTCTGTTCTCTTTTCTTTTTTTCTTTTCTCTTGCTTTCCTCCTCTCTCCCGCTTGCCTCTCCTCCCCTCTCCTCTCCTGTCTCCTCTTGTCTTAGGATGTCTAGTTCTGCTTTGTTTTTCTTTTCTTTTCTTTTCTTCAGCATCTCTTCTCTTAATCTCTAGCTTCTCTGTCTGTTAAGTAGGACCCACGGAAATGTTCCTTCTTCTTTCTCCTTCTTGTTTGCAGACTCCTCCATCCATCGTCGGCAGTGCTGCCAGCGCCCTCTGAATCCGAAAAAGAAAACAAATGACAGCTCTAATGGTCAGTCATACAAAAAAAAAGAGGAACATTGACCCTGATTGTCTCTTTTCTGGTGCCTTTTCGTCGCTGTTCTGTTCCTTTGTGCCTCTCGGCTGTTCTTTTTCCTCGTGCCCTTTCGGTGCTGTTCTGTTCCTTTTTACCCCTTAAAGTTTGAAATTCCTTTCAACCTGTGCCTTTTATATTTATCCTCGGCTTGTCTTTGATCAAAACAGGCTCAAAGCGGAATACAAAAGCGGAACTGTAACGGTGAACTGTTATACTCCATGCAATCCTGTATTTTGGCTCTGATTGTAGATGGTCGAATCCGGGATTCGACTGTTTGTCATGCATATGCCGTTATGGTGACAATCATCGGTGGTCTCGGGGGGACTGAGTCGTCCTGCAGCCTGTACCTCGCGTCATATTTTTTTTTTCTCATAGCGCCCATCAATAAAACAACGGTCTGTAGTGCAGCTTCGAGTCTCTGGCCTTAGATCTACAATGGCAGCCTCCCAGTTTTCTTTATAGACCGACGCAGCTCAGACCAGGAAGAGGGGCACTGTGAGGGCCAGCTACTGGCCTGCTTTATTTTTGAAGCCGCGGTGCTGTGACTGTATAGGGGGGAAAATGATAGGGAGCCCCGACGATTCCTGTTTTGAATCACACACAAAAAACGCATGACGACTGTGCCTTCTTGTGGTGCACTCCTTCTTTTTCTTCTCTCTTCTTCCAACTCATGCAGGAGACGCATGAGACATCGAGGCGGAGCACCTCGGAGAGGGATGCAAGAAGGAGAGGGAAGAGGAAGGTGCTACGGTCTGATATTATTTTCTTCTTTCTCTCTCTCTCTCTCTCTCTCTCTCTCTCTCTCTCTCTTTCTCTCTCTCTCTCTCTTTGTGTATGTGTGTATGTGTGTATATGTATATGTGTGTATGTATGTATGTGTGTGTATGTATGTGTGTATGTGTGTGTGTGTATGTATGTGTGTGTGTGTGTGTGTGTGTGTGTGAGTGTATGTATGTATATGTATATATGTCTGTGTGTATGTATGTGAAACTTTTTTTTCTGGATTCCTTCCTTATTTTTTTTGTGTTTCTCTTTCGTGCTGGTTTTCTTTCTTTCGTTGTCTTCCTTCCTTTTTTTTCTGTTTGATTCTTTTGTGTGTTCGTATGACGTGCTGAGAACACGTCTATTGGAGATACAGACAAATTCCGCGTATTGTATTGAAGATGCGTCAAAAGCAAAATGACTGTGCCTTCTTTATTTGTGCGTGCAGGTGTTCTCACGGGCCAATTATATATACTTTTTGCAAACAAAATTCAAGGATCAGAACAAGAGAGTGGTCATGCATATACCAACAGTCTTCCAAGCCTCTTTTTCATCTGACTCAGAATCCGATGCATCTTATTCTGACAAGGTAGCTAGCACTGGAGCACTCGTTACATAATCTTACATATATCATATGATGATAAGACGATCACTTTGTCAACTACATTGTCACTGTATATTTTAAAATGGTTACATAATTCCATTTTTTTGTTTTACTTATTATAATAGAATTAAATGATTGCTAAAATTTAGTAGAAAGTCAATATGTATCTAGACACATGTACATATAGTATTTTTTTCAATAGTTAGGAAAAGTTTAAACTTAACTTAGATGCATGCCAGCTTTATTTGTGCTTAGTTCCTTTTTATAGTTAAAGGTTATAATAAGAATAAATTTTAAACACAAAATATTTTATGTATGTCAAATCTTTTACATGCATGCAAAACGTGCGTACGGCCAGACGTCGGCCTGCCAGTGCACGAAACAACAAAAAATAAACTCACCTAAGGTTGATGGTCTGACGCAAGCAAGCTTGCGAACGGCCCCGGAAAGCAAGAAAAATGAGGACTTCACGATTGACGCACGCCGGCCAGCCGATCGGGTAGTCGCGCCGCCCCCCTCCGCCCCGCGGGAAAAGCTGCAGAACCCTTCCTCCCCCAAGAAAAAAGCCCGGGGATGCAGCCTGTCGCTTTCTGGGGCCACTGACACACACATATATGACGACGCGGGTTTATGCACGCTTTTTTAAACCATGCATTTGGGGCAGAATCTTTCCGGAGCCTTTTTTTGGCGAAAGATCTGACATAAACAAGCTTACAAACGGCCCCGGAAAGCAAGAAAAATTACAACTGGTTCACGCAGTGCCACGCTATATCGATGTGTAGCTGATTGAAGCCACGCAGAAAGTTGCACTCACATACAGTCAGGGCTAGACTCAGGTAGAGTTAGGGTAGGGGCGTTACTAGGCATTACCTGGCGTTATCCAGACGTATGTAAGATTTAATGTATTTTTCTTAAAAAATACGGTAGAATGAAGACTAAATTTAAAAAAATTTAAATCCGTGACATAATTAATTTTATTATATGAACTATCCTTTATTTTTTATATAGAAAGCCGAAAAAATATTTATAATGGATCTAAAATTTACATAACTAAATCTATAAACAAATTAATCAACAAATCTTATAACTTGTTATATCATTGAATTAAAAAACATTAATGCAGAGACTTAATCAACAAATGACTCCTTAATACTTACTATGGTTTGAACATTAGTTTCATTTATTATGTGGCAATCTTCAAAGTACGTTCACTGCATTGAGTTCATCCATTTCTTCAAGATCAACGACCATCATCTCATTGCTTTTGATTTCGCAGACAAAGATCCATAAGATGCGGGACTCTCTCTCTCTCTCTGTCTCTCTGTCTTTCTCTGGCTCGATCTCTCTCTCTTTCTGTCTCTCTCTCTCTCTCTCTCTCTCTCTCTCTTCTGTTTCTCTTCTCTCCCTCTGTTCTGTCTTTTTCTTCTTTCCTTTTCTCTCTCTTTGTGGACAAAATTGAGCTAGACGTGCTGGAAATATAGAAGTAAGCCGGCCAAAAAGAGACGGAAATACACAATGCAGGATGATATACTGGAAGGAAAGATGCACGCGCGCAAAAACGAGGTGGTCAGACAAAATGCGGCCCAGCGTCCTGGAGCAAAGGAGATGGGCAGGCATAATGCAGGCTGACGGAACTGAGGCAAGCGTGCTAAAAAGAAAAGAACGAACATGCAGCAAGGAGACGGGCAGACAGAACGTAGGCGGACGTGCTGGAAGGAAAAAAACAAGCAGGCAAGCAGGAGACGGGCAGACGAAATGCAGACGAGCGTGTCGAAAGGAAAGCAGCAAGCAGGCAAGAAGGAGACAGGGAAACAGAAAGCAGACGAACGTGTTGAAAGCAAAAAAGTAGGCTGGTAAGAAGGAGACGGACCGACGATTCTCTATTTCTCTTCTTCTTTCCTTCTCTTCTTTCCACTTTCTCTAGAAGCTTCTTCTCTTCTTCTCCCGGAAGAGGAAGGTGGGGGACTTTCTCTTCTTCTTTCTTTTTCTTCTTCACATCTTTTGTGAGAGACATAGAAGCAGGGGCCGGGCCGGGAGGGGGGGGGGATTGCGATCGCAGTGGCCTATTCTGATGTACGCTTTTCTGAGCTAATTGGGAGCAGAGCTTTCCGGGGTTCTTTTTTTTGACGAAAGCTGCATGCATGCATGTGTGAGCTCACGGGATTGTTTGGTAAGTGCCCCCTGCTTCGCTTTTTGGGGCCAAAATCGAGTAATCAGGTCTGAAGTCCACCTGACGTACGCACATTTGGCGCCTAGGGGGTAGCACTAGGATGAACATTATAAGTACCCCTAGTTCGGCGGGCTTTCTAACTAGTTAGGATGATAGTTTAGACTTATGCTATATAGAAGTTATAGATATAAAACATACTGGAGATTTGATTTCTATGGTGGCGGGCTATTCATGCTTTCTAGTTCATGAGAAATTCTTGTTTAAAAGTAATGTCGCCACGATCTGGCGGTGCTTTTCATGGTGGGGATGGACTGTGACAAACCTTCACCTCCCGCCAGTATGCCTGCCCCGCCACGTCCCGCCAGACATAGTTAATCCCCGCTAAGAAAAATAAACACTTACCTGAGGCTCGAAGAGGAGAAAAAAGATGAAGAAGAGTGGCCTTGGCTTTCTAACGGGTTTCTGATGCCTGTCCCCTATCTGGCGGCAGATAGTATTGTTACCTCAGATATCCCGATTCTATGGAAGGATGCCGAGGTACTGATAGCCGCGGAGAATAGAACCATCAGAGCGGAAGGATATGAATAGATCATGGGTCCTTCGGTTACAAGGGACAGGTTTCTTATAAAAGAAATCGAATTGAGGAAGTATTTTTCATTTGAAGGAAAGTATGCTAACCAGTGAGTGTGGGTAGAGAGGACAGTCACTGCGTAAACAAATTGCAGGGAGGCGTGTTGGAGGTTGGCAGGAGGTGGGAGGGGGTTGACGGGGGGCTGGTGGGTGGCTGGCAGGAGGCGGACAGAGGAAAAGCAGACTGGAAGTCTGTCTTCTAGCGGGGGTTTGCTTTGTTGGCGAGGGGGTCTGACCTTAGAGAGACGATCAGGCCCCGCCAAATCAAGCTGCCCGCCACCCCGCCAAATCGTGGCGACATGACTTTGAACCCATTTTTTGAAGTGAAAATGTAACCCGCCATCAGTTCTGTTAGCTTTAATTAGCACTTTAGAATATAGAAAAAAAGATTGGTATATGAACAAAGTGCCCGCCATGTCTAGATTTTTTGTTAGAGAAAGTATAAACTTAGGGTCGCCCTTATACAGTAATATAGTGCTACCCCCTAGATTTGGTGCACATTCAGCCTTTTGGGGCCAGGTTTTTGCCGAAAGACAGTATGTACACACGTGGGCTGGGGTATTTCTATTTTCTAAGGGCCCCCCGCTTCGCTTTCCGGGGCCACACCATGCATGCATGGGCTGGGGTATCTGATGCAAGCAAGCTTGCGAACGGCCCCGGAAAGCAAGAAAAATGAGGACTTCACGATTGACGCACGCCGGCCAGCCGATTGGGCAGTCACGCCGACCCCCCCCCCCC
>JAHBMJ010002677.1:0-12931 GCA_018398765.1 Chromera velia | reverse complement strand
CCCCCCCCAAGGATCTTCTAAAATACTTTGTGGCCCGGGGTTATACAATGGTGCAGTGGTAGTCTCCTTGACTGCACTACTGGCACACCTTAAATTAACAATCTTGAACTATAATTGCCTACATGTTCACATATGCGGATCTGCGGCTCCTTTGCAGACCGATCTGATACAATTCACCAGAAGGAAGAAAGCGTGGGCGAGTGCAATGACCATCAGAGTGAGAGCCATGCCCCAGCCCACTCGCGACATCACCATACTGCTGTCATCGCTGACACCGGATATGGCCGAGCTACTGTCCCCCACCTCTCTTTGAAGTCTGAGGAAAGTGTCGAGCATCGAGTAGAACAGATAGCCCGACAAACCACAAATGCCTGGGGCCAACACAAGCCACACAAGAGTTTGCAATCTGAGACTCCTCCACAATCGCGTTCTTTGTTCCCCGACGCAGTCTGGGTTCTTCTTTAGAGCCCTGCCGTTGCAAATTTGGGTGAATGACCAGGCAAAGACGAAACCCGAAAACCCGATGATTACGTAAACAAGCTCTGGAAGGGCCGTGGTGACGTACTTCTCCAGGAAGCATGTTTCCAGCACCACGGTGATTCCCGTAAGCGCTGCTGGGTCAATACACCTCACCTGGTCACACACCGTCACAGATACTCCCTCTGTGCTCTCGGCAGACGCACACGCTCGCCAGCCTGTCTTCCCTGGCCGTTCATTGTTCAGCGCGTTATCAAAATCCAGTTCGACTACCCAGGTCTGGGCGTCAGTCCCTGTATACACAATCTCAGCAGTCTGCGGATAGAACATCACCGTCACCATCAGAGCGATGATGACCGCAGTGTACCAGGCAACAGTCCCAGGAGAGAAGGGACTCTTCCTGGGCACCTGTGGCAGTCCCTCAGATGCTCCCACTTTTGAAGGCTGGACCACTTGGGGAGATCCGAACATTTCGGCCTGAGGTGTGACGGAAATGGCAACTGTTTGGGTGGGAGCGGGGGCCGATGCTGCATCTGCAAGACTGATGTTGTTGGCTCCCCTTTGATACTCGGCTTCCGAAAAGTCGGCTCCCCCGTAGTTGCCTCCCCCGTAATCGCCGGAGGACCGGCCGTAGTTCCCGGCGGAATACGGGGGAGGTTCCTGTTCGAGTTCCCTGAACATGTCTGACAGACGTTGGGCCTGCCTGAGTGTGCTGGGTTAGTTTCTCACGTTGAGTATAGCTGGTGATGGCCTTTACCGAAAACACATTGTCCACCCGTGGTCGGAACTATATACGCATTTTCTGCATCCGTTGTGTTTTTCGGTATCGAGCTTGATATTCTGAGAAGCCCACAACTCCGGAATGATGTGAACAGTTCACAGTAAGTCACTGCAAGTAACTTCAGTAGTAAGTAAGTTAATTAATGATCGATGGATTATACATTGACTGACCTTTGCATACGTTTGTGCAATGATCCGATGATCTACATGACTTAATTGCATGTGCGCATGCATGCATGGATCCGGACCATCAGCAATAACGATTATTTAGTGCCTTAAAAAATCAGAATCGCGCGCGCGGAATGTGCGCCGCATGTGCGCCGCACAGCGCGCGAGCATTCATGCGCAGGCGCATGCACCCCGACCAAACTATAAACTATAAACTATGCGCACGTCGGCGTACATCGCGACGGAGAGACGGCGACGAGACAGTGAGCCGAACAGAAGAAGAATTCAGAAATAAGATCAAAGAATACAAAACCAAACATCATCTTCTCATACCTCAAACTCTTGGTGGTGAAGGGAGTGGTGAAAAGGGGGAGAAATATAAGAGAAATAGATCGTTGTAAAGAAACAGAGAGAAATGTACATAAATGTAGATCAAAGATAAAGATAACAAATCATTTTTTCACAGTACTTTAACATTAAGGCTTTTAGAAATATTTAGAAGTGATGGTCCAATTCTAATATTCAGCTGCATGCATGGGCTCGTATATGCGAGATACACCAAACCAGTTGAGTGAGTATGAGTGAGTGCTAGAGTGAGTGTCTCAGACAGCACTGTATAGTAGATAGTTTGAATTAACGTACAAAGCCCGCTTATCTAAATACATAATTTCAGAGCCCCTGTAAGTAGATCAGGATGAGTTGCCCTCTTAAATAAGATATACACGGTTCACGGTTTTGTACAAGTTGTCTCAAGGACAGATTTTGGAATTTGGGCGACATCGTGACAGATAGTGATACTATGACAAACAAACGGATAAACACCAAACTGTTACACCCCAGCCCCCCCAAAATAAAAAAATATATTATACGAGTCCGTGTGATCTCAGTGGGTCTCAAGTGATTTCAACAAAACTGAACTGCATAAACTGCACATCTTGATTGAGACGATTGCATTCGGACCTAGGTTCAGACCTCATGTACGCAATTTGGAGCATGCGAACAGCTCCGAAAAGCCTAGAAAAACCTAGAAAAGCCTCTATAATTTGTGAGCATATACTAAGGTTTGTATCACTCCCAAAGACTCAGTATATAAAGTTTTTTGTGTATAAAAAACAGGGTTGTTTGCGTGGAATTTCAAGCCATGTTAATCAGGGTTGTGTTCCGGCATTTTCGGCATTTAGCTTAAGTGCCAGACGGCCCGATATTTCTGGCATTTTGCATTCTAGATGCCGTTTGGACCGTCCCTAAAGTTTGAAAAGAAATATATACAACCTTTAAAATCCTAGTAAACTGGTTGGAAGGAGAACTTTATGAAAAGATGTCATGTTGTTGGAGGATTTCTCGGCAAAAATTGACGGCCAACTTTTTTTTCCTCAAAAAAAGTGAACGTAGTCAGGTCATACACAATATTTTTTGGCCCAACCATGGCCCAACCTTAGCAACTTTGGAACTTACACACATGCATTTACCCCCTGGCCTGCCCCTTGCCCCCCAGTTGCTCAGAGGGGGCCGGGAGAGGGTCTAAAATACCGGAATATAGCTAGCGGCATTTAGCTTAAATGCCAGATAGCGCAGCATTTCCGGTATTTAACATATAGAACCCGGGGCTTTTCACAACTCTGATGTTAATTGTGCTAGCTGGATGCTAGCTGATACTTTTTTTTTTATTAAAGTGTCTTATGCTCTAGCTTATACTAAATAATGCTCAGACTAAGTAACACTTTCCGAGACTTTTTTTTTGTACGTCGTTTGATCGCAAACTATAGTGCATATCACTGCATACAATTGTAAACAAACACAATCTTAAACAAAAAAAAATCTAAAATAAACGAAAACAAAAAAAAAAAGTCTGGTATACACGTAAATAAAAGGGATAATTCATAATATTTTTATATATTTTGAACAATCGTGCATACCACTTATACTAGCTAGTTCCATTGTTAGTGTATTTTTAAGAAGAATTGTTTCTATGATGCATGTAGAGACGTCGCAAAAATATCTCTGACAGCTGTTGTTTTGGGGCTGAATGCATAAAGGAATAGAAAGGACGAGATATACCAGCGGAAAGCCTCGCAACAGATGCCCCCCGGGTGTTCACCAACCGGGAGGGAAGGGACACCACTAAGAATCACACAACGGGCCCTGTGTACTCCCCTTTCCAGAAGAATCTAGCGCCCCCCCGCAACGGAAGCCGGTCTCTGCACAGACACGACTGAAGGAGAACTGGAGCAGCCGTCAGTCCTGCCAGTGGCGGGTCGGGGCACCGACAGGCTAAGTGAGCGCATCCGGTTGAATGTCGAGCGGTACTCCGTTCTGCAGTTTGAGTGGACGGAAATGATCATGTGCATCGACATATATGCGAACAAACCTGTCAGCCTGTCTGCCTATCTGCTTCTGTGTGCGTCCGTCTGTCTATCTATCTATCCATCTATCCATCTATCTATCTATCTATCTATCTATCTATCTGCTGCCTGTCTGTCTGTCTGTCTGTCTGTCTGTCTGCTTGCCTGTCTGTCTGTCTGTCTGTCTGTCTGTCTGACTCGTTGGTTCTTTGTCTCTCCGCATGCCCGTCCGCGTCGTCTACCTACCTGGCAGAATTTGGAATGTTGTCGGGAGTTTCCGAAAAAAGAAAAAAGAAAAGAAAGGTGCGTGTGTGTATACTGACTGACCTGAGATTCCGGAGATTGAGTGCAACGCTCTTCTGCGGGTTATCGTAGTCCATCGAATGCGATCGTCTCCAGGGCTGTCTCTCTTCCTCGTCCTTGTTCTTCCCTCTGAACCTCGCCTGGGGCACAGGGTCGGCAGTCCACTCTGGGAACTTGTGGATGTAGTCGAACCTGCATGCATGCATGTAGTCATCAATCAATCAACCAATCAATCAATTTAACTCAAGAATGCGTGAGCTTTTTGCCTATAAATGCTTTGACATGATCACCCGTCAGGATCGCAAAGGCACCTCCGGGACTTCTCTTGGAAGTTTTGCAGTCAGTCAGGCAGGTATGGCGGGAGCCAAGAATAAATTGTCACTTCTCTGTTACCCTCCCCGACGGAAGGAGGGACGACTCATCGAAACAAGCGCGAGACAGGAAATAAATTGGAAATAGCAGGAGTAAAGTCGGAGCAAAGAAACGCAAGGAGTGTGTGCCGGATGGAGAAACGAACGAACTTGTGCAGACGCGGGCCTGAAGGGTATCTGAACGGAGCGTCGTGCTCGGCGTGCTTGAAGGGCCAGGGTTGGTATTTTCTCTGCAAGCACAAAAGCAAAAGCCTAATCCTTGAAGGGTTTTGTTCGATATCGTGATCGGTTCAAACGAATCAAGATCCTTCGATTGCGAATCGTGCCTGTCATTCTGTTCCTCCCATTTCTCATGCGTCCTTTTGATCGTACCTCACCATTTCTGTACACAACATTGCAACAAAGCTCAGCTTCAAAACAACCCTTTCGGCAGGGTTTGCGTAAGTCTGAAGATCACAGAAAGGCTATTCACAGAAAAAGCATAAAACAAATGCACTCACAGGCACGTGCTGTGCCTCCACCAGGGGGCATTTGTCGCACATCCCGTAGGTCGTGCAGTCGTTGAAGAAAGGTCTTTCACCTGCATGCACGCACCCTCACACGTACAGACAGACAGAGAAAGAGGGACAGCGAGAAAGTGAGATAGAAAACGGGCGCAAAGAGAGTATGAAGCCAACCGAAGACAAAAGATCTGAGAAAAAGAAAATGTATGTGCAAGGAAGGTACAAGTTTGCATGTGTGTGTGTGTGTGTGTCACTCACTCGGCCACCTGACCGTAAATCATTCCTTTGAAGGGTGGGGCCTCCATTGACGCACGCAACTGACCGTAAATCATTCCTTTGAAGGGTGGGGCCTCCATCCTGGCGAGTGCGTCTTTGTGGCGTTGGATTTCGGCCATCCTGCATGCACGTATTCATGCACGAGTCTTTCATGTGTTTGAATATGGTGGTATTCGAGTGTCACGGAACATTGTACGAAAGCGTTCTCACAGCCATGCAGGGTTCTCTTCTCTTCTCTTGTCTGCATGCTCTGTGTCTAGTTCTCCTCGCTGTCTTTCCATCGATCTACTGCCTGCCAACGAAAGAGGAACGCAAACACTTCGGACGCCATCTGCCTGAGGGAACCCCAATTGGAGACATCAGATCAAGGAGAGAAAAATGCAAAGACCTGATGGACCAAAGAAACAAATAAAGAAGCAACAAAAGAGACGGACCATCAATCAAACCTTCAGAAAAATACAACCGACCGACCTGACTTTCCTCCACCCCTCATAGCCATCCGGCATGAATTCAGGGAAGGGTCCGATGAACACGTTCTGCCCAAAGAGCCCCTTCCCGCCCACTTTGGTGCCTGTAGTGAATACGCCTCGGATTCCTGCACGCACACAAGCAGCCCCCAGAAAGATGGAACCCAACCCCCTCATCAGACCATCCCCTGTCTACAGTGATCATACGGACTGGGACTGGGGGGGAGAAAAGACAGTACGACACACACACACGCACACTGCACGCACACACACACACACACACACACACACACACAGACACACACACAAACACAAACACACACACAAACACACACACACACACACACACACACACACAAACACACACACACACAAAGAGAGAGAGAGAGAGAGGCGGAAGGGAAGAGAAGAGATATACAGAGGGCGAGAATGAGAGTGGAAAAGGTAGCAAGGCAGGAGACATCGCTTGAGAAGAATTCAGAAGCTAAAACAAAAAGGCAGGCAGAAACAAGAACCGAGAGAAGCGCCTTTCCTTCTTCTGAAATTTTGACTCCCATCCTCCCAGGCTCACCCACTCCCTCACTGACTTTCTGCTCCCTTGTTCTTCTCATACATTCAGTTTCATACACAATTCTTTTTCTATACGAATACATACAGAATGTATGAAAATGAATGCACACACTGACTCTCTGCGCCCTTGTTCTTCTCATACAGGGCCTTGGGGTCCACGACGATGTCTCCCATGGGCACGTACGCGTATCCGAGTTTGTTTGTGCTGCGCTTGTTTGCCCATTCGATCGATCAACCGAGGGCGAGAGAGGGAGAGAGAAAGGAAAGAAAGAAAAGTAACAGAAGGCACAGTAGGAAACCCTTTATTTCTTTGGATGAGTCCACAAGAAAAAACTGGCTGGAGTCAGAGGGGCTTTGTGATTGCAGGAAGCTGGTGTCACCGGATTGCTTCGAGTACCCGTATCGAATCGAGGGGAGGAAATTGAGGGAAGCTTGCTTGGGGATGGACTAGATGTTCGAGGTAACTAAACGTTAGAAAACCAATCTGACAACAAGAGGAGGAGAACCCGTTTCTCCGCGCTCTCTGAGGTGAGGGCTAAACCAAATCTTTCACAGACAGTCCCACATGTCCGCCCATCTACCCACACATGCCTTTACGTACGTAGGTACCCACCAACCTGTGTCTGTAGTTCCCCGAGATCGGTCTGAAGGGATTCTCAGGGTCTACCGCCGCCAGCTTGCGTCTGCAAACACACACACACACACACACACATATATATATATATATATACATACACACACACACACACACACACACACACACACACACACACACACACACACACACACACACACACACACACACACACACACACACACACACACACACACATATGCACGGGCATGGAGGGGGTTGCATGGGGAGGAAAGGTGGAAGGGAGAAATAATGAAAAAAGGGGACGCAAAGGAGGTGGGGGGCTTCAGCTGCAAAGCAGGGAAGAGAGAGAAAGGGAAACTGCGTTTCGACCTTCATGCCACTTGTTGGCTTCTCTCTCTCGTATTCTTCTTGTCCCATATCTTCCTTCCAGCCCTTCGTGTCTGACTGACTTCCTGACGACTCATTCCCTCGATACTGACTGACTGACTGATAATTCATTCCCTCGATACTCCAGACAAAATCACAATCCATTCCTCTCAGATGGTCCCTGAAAGTGCTTCAAGAATCGATTTGTTTCATTATCACTGTTTTAAAAATGGAGACAAAACAGTTGACACATACATGCATAGTCTCACCGTGCATTCCTCTTCAAGGGATCGATGAAGGGGTCTCCAATCCCGTGTGAGGAGACGTATGAGAAGTAGACGTCCGGCCCCTTCCCCTTCTTTCCGGGAGGCACCAGCATGTTCACAGTCCTGTCCACACCGTCGTCGCTTTTCTCGACTGGTCGCTCTGTGGGCAACCCGACGCAACGAAAAGAAAGATGGAGAAAGAAGTTCTGAAGGCAAACTCTCCGTCAGGTTCATAATCGCATTTGGACAAGGCATGACGACCATCGATATCCATCAACACAGATCATCACGAAACCGTTCTCAAGGACATCCTTGGGGGCACTTTTTCTGTAATGAAGGCAACACTACGCAACACAAGACAAAGGAAACTACATGATTTGCTGCATGGTGCGTGCACATAAAAAAGGAAATGGTGAGAAGGAGATCTCGACAAGTGGGCACTGCACACAGAGCTGTCTGTCTGAGTGTCGCAACAGAAGAAGTCTATAATGATTATCACCTGATCAACTGAGAAAAACACCATGTTTGTTTGTCCAATCAGGTAACTGTTTGACGAATTAACTGACTCCTCACGGGACCGATTGAGTACTGTCCGTCTGCGTACGTCAAAGGTCCCATGAACCCGATGTAGCCATGCCTTGGCCTGCAGACCATGAGTTAGAATACAAGCGATTAGGTAATGTCCAGACATATTCTTTTGATTGCGCAATGCATGCGCCAACCACGAAATCATTCACGCACACAGTAACTTGCTCACTCACTCACTCACTTTCCTGAGTCTGCGAGGGATTCAGTGAAGAGTCCTTTTCTCATCTCTTCAAGGACCTCGTTCGTGATGGCACCGTGACCACCTCGTGGAGCTGCCTTTGCCATTTTGCTTGATCAGGTTGAAAGGAAAAGAAGCAACAGGAAGAATCTGCTCGGGCGTGTGAATCAGAAAGTGCTGAGCCTCCTCGAACAGTGGACAGTGCAGAACCACTTTCTTTCTGAGTTTTCAGCAGAAAATCTAAACCAGGGACTGGTTTTGTTGAACGACGGGGAGATGTGCAGCGCTAATGTGTCCACGTGTTGTTGAGAACACAAGGCGGTGTTGCGTTGTTTGTCCGTGACAGGTTGTAACAAGCTAAACGTTGAGAGTCTTTGACGTCTTCGCAGGCACACAAAAAATTCCAACGATTCTGTGCATGGACTACAGACGCCTCGACAACGATCGAGTATACCTGCTCAATGTCGTAAAGCAACGTGTCGAAACGTGTGCAGCTCCATCTTTCATACACATATTTCCCTTTCAATATCTAATACTTTTTTTTTTGCACGCAGGCACGCATGCATGCATGAGAATATATATATATATGTATAAAATTAAGTACGTGTTCTCTCTCTCTCTCTCTCTCTATACGTACAGCTTACATATGCACTTACATATGCATCCGGCTGGGGACACGTGCAAATTCATGCAATTAAGGAGCCGGCACATGATGCATGGCGCTCGATATTTGCGCGCGCGGCCGTGCATGGATGCATGCAATTAAAGTTTTTGTCGCGGAATCGATCGATCGAAATTAATCGAAAATTCGGTTTCGGCATACGCGTGTTTTCAGCAATATTGCTCTGCATGAGTTTCACTGTTTCAGCTAGCTGTGTTGTTACACCGAGAAAGCGCAGATAATGCCATGCAGATAAACAATGTTTTCGCAGTGAGGTTTGCGCATGGATCCTGGTTCGAGTCGTGAGTTGGCTTGCATTCACTTCCAGTGAGTAAACAATATATATATATATATATATATATATATACACAAAATATCATTGGAACAACACAATGTGGTCAGAAAGGAAAACTTCTGGAGGACCCCAAGGATTTCACTACATCGATGGCAACAAGCATGTTGACCAGGAAGCCATTCGAAGTAACTGTTTTGAAAAGCAGGTCGGTGCTGGCGCAGTTACACTTCACCTGCATGTTGAGAGGTGGATATATTAATATTAGAATTTACCGAACATTGCCTTACCTTTGATTGATCTCATGATTGACTGCAGCGGAAATTCACGTCCTCTACCCTTATTCCCACCGGAATCGTTCTTCTGAACTGCCAGACTCTTCTCGCTGCCTCTGGAATCCTCGGCGTTAAAAGTGCAGTCCCCCTAATGGGAGCGGTGGCCGCACTTATCGTTGCGGTG
The DNA here is from genome assembly GCA_018398765.1 of Chromera velia. Taxonomy (NCBI): domain Eukaryota; family Chromeraceae; genus Chromera; species Chromera velia. The sequence continues at coordinate 3,266 of JAHBMJ010002677.1, read as the reverse complement.
TATTCAGGGCCGGCAGCACCTTCCTCCGTCCGTGGAAGAGAACTTCAGGCGTTCGTCGGCATGTGGACTGGTAGCGTGCTTCTGCATACCGGAATGTGTCTGTGGGACGCACCTTCGAAGGAAATCTACCTGATTTCGCTAGGATACACAGGTGCGTCGAAAAATACATAGCATCATCGATATCTGCACACACATGCATGCGCTTGCCTTTCTTGACTAGCAAGTCATTTTCTTCTCTCCCCTCCCTCCCCCCTTTTCACCCCCTGCCCTCCGTTTCCGCCCACTTTCCTCTGGGCTCTGTATTCACTTCAAAGGATCCATGTGTCATGCCCACCCTGACTGTCCGTCTGCTCGCTTGTCTCTCCGCGTCTCCCAACCTAAATGGTTGTCGCTCGCCTCCCTTCTTGCATGCGTTTCCTGACTGACCCGCTGACTGCTGCTCCAGCCTGCTTCCTCCTCACTTACACCTGCAGGATCTGATTCGATGCCGTCCGGCCTTCTGTCTCTGTGTGCACTGCAGGTCTCGCGTTCAAAGTCTTTTTGATCGTGTTCCACTTTTCAGACTCGCAATTTTGGGTCCTCAACCTCACAGACACACTCCTTTGGTGGGTCAGCGTGTACTACGGGTGTGGCTCTGGCGCCATGCTTTGGGGGGGTTCCCAGACAGGGCAGAAGTTTGCAGTCATTGTTGCTGCAACGGGCATAGGAAACGTAGGCATGACTGTGGGTGTGAAGAAACTTGTCAACCTGATTCTGCGAGAAGCTGCAGAGGAGGTGATGCTTCGAAGAACTGCAGAGTCGTGCAAGGATAAATTTCTTAGCTACATCATGCACGAGATGCGAAACCCGCTTTCAGGGGCCTGCCTTCTTGTTTTCGAGTTTCAGCAGTCAGTCAAAGAGCTGCTCCTCCTCGCACAGAGGGACAGTCACACCAAAGCCCTCCGTGCCGACGTGACGTCCTCCGCCCTCCGGCTCCAAGAGCTCTCGAGGTTTCTTTCCAGCCAGACAGAAAAGATGAGGGGTGTATGCGATGACATGCTGCAGCTAGAGAAGCTGGAAAAGGGAGGATTAGAGTACGCTTTCAAGCCAATTCCGATCCGCACATGGGTTTCCAATCTAGCCGGGCAGGCTTCCACCCTTTTTGAAACGCGAAAGGGCGGACGCAGCTCCGGTCTGTGGCCCCGCAGAAGTCCCGTCAGTCCTGCCGTCTCCTTTTCCTGGAATGTCCTGTTGGGGGGGCAGGCGGAAGAGGAGCTTCTCGAGCAATCTCCGGTTGGAGTCGCTGACTTCGTCCGTCTCGATCAGGTGGTCAGCAATTTTATCAGCAACTCCCTGAAGTTCACCAAGAATGGAAAAGTGCAGTTAGAATGTGCGATCCGTCTGCCGTCAGAGGCAGAACAGAAAAAAGTCCTTCCCGCCACCCCGGCAATTCTCGAGTCCTCTTCATTATCTGGTGACACAAAGTTGCAGCAGTGGGCTGCCGCAGTGTCTATGGGGGGGAATGAAGACTGTGGTGGCGGGTCAAATGGAGAGCTCAAGTGGGTGGTGATGCGGATTTCGGTGAGTGACACAGGTCCAGGCCTCAGTGAGGAAGATCAGGCAAAGCTGTTTAAGCCGTACGGTCAGGTGCGGGCGGGAGAGTTGCAGAACGGTGGGGGGACGGGGTTAGGTTTGGTGATCTGCAAGAGTTTCGTTGAGGCGCATATGGGAGGGCAGATTGGCGTCGAGAGTGAAGGAAGAGGGAAGGGGAGCACGTTTTTCTGTGAAATTTTCGTTCCACTGCTCGATGCCCGTCACGCAGCTCGGCAAGGTGATGAGACCTCAGGGGGGGCGGGGTGCCTCACATCCAAAACAGATTCTTCCCCTGGTAGCCTCAGCCTCCTTCGCAATGATTCCCCGTCGTTCAGTCGAGTTGGTCAGTCCGCCCCCGTGACTCTCGACCGACGTTTCTCGTGTCCAGCTGCCGTAAGCATGGCTTCTCCATCCAGCGCCGCCACGTCTCTTCTGAAATCACCAACGGCATCGCCCTCTGCGAGCCCTGCGGGCGTCGGTCGAGACAAAAGAGTTTATGGAGATCCCCCCTCCCCCAAGCGTTCTCCTTCTGCAACAACGTCACGCCGAAAACAAGACATGCTCCCCTTACCGCCATCGAACCAGTCGCAGCCACCGAGTGCGGATGTGTTGCTGGTCGATGATGACCGCTTCTGCTTGGTGGCAGGAGCAGCGGCAGTGAAGCGGTTGGGCTTCTCTGTGGTGGCGGTGGAGGACGGAGAGGATGCCGTCGACTTAATTGTTGGGAGGAGGGGTTCCTTCCGTCTGGTGCTGATTGACAAAAATATGGCAAGGCTGGATGGGATTCAGACTGTTCAGAGACTTGTCAAGCACTTTGCTGAAATCAAAAGGGAGAAGCAGGAAACCTCCGGGAACAACCCTTCTGGAGGGGGACAGGTGGTGCCACTCATTGTGGGATGCACTGGAGATGCAGTGAAGGACTCACACGATGCTTTCCTCACTGCAGGGGCAGACAAAGTCATGATCAAACCATTGCAGGCTCAGAATATTTCAAATTTGCTGAAAGCATCATGATTGCACAAAGATCCTTGTTGTACTGAAAATGAGTGATGGAATTCAAACCGTGCACTGCCTTGACCAATGAAAACCATCATGAACACTGAACATGTACGTCTGACTTTAAAGTTTCAATAAGTGATTTTCCTAGATTTTCTACTTAAAATTGTTTTAAAAAACCTAAAGTCAATTAAGAATGAGTATTTGAAGGATTGTACCAAAAATAGTTGAAAATAGATATATGGCAAAACCAGGTGAAACATTCATATTTATATGTCTGTTTCTGCTATAAATAAGTTTATCCGTTTTAATAGAAATTAACATGTAATTCTACTTAATGAGACTTCTGATGATGATGATGATGATGTAACTAAACCCGCCAGCCATCGTATCCCAATGGCAAAGGGCAGTCTGTGAGCATTCATGTCATATTACAAGCTAGGAGCACGCTAGCGAATGCTTGTCTAAAGCGGCCGAACCTTAGGACTACTAGCTAGCAAAGCGCTGCTCCCCAGGATCGATCAGTCTGGTCCTAGGCATGCAGCAATGAGGGCACTGGCCTTTCTGGCGTCCCTCTGAAGAAGAAGCAAGAAGTACCGCCTTACACGCTCCTCGGCCTGCCCTAACCCTCTACCCCCTTGGGCCTCCTGTTTCTCTCCGTGCTCACACACTTCTTCTATCGATATACGCTCCAGTCG
>JAHBMJ010002676.1:0-16493 GCA_018398765.1 Chromera velia | reverse complement strand
TTCGATTGCCGTTCCCCACACACAAATCTGACATAAACAATCCCCTCAGCAACAACAAAAAAACAACCACTGACATCTGCCATAGGGTCACTCCACAGGAGGTCAAACATGAGAAGGTCCTGGTAGCTTGTGGGGGCTTCCGGGCAGGGTCGGGCTCTGATCAGATGAAGGGAACAGAACAGAAAGGAGAGGGAAGGGAAGGAGAGATGGTGTCAAAAAAGTGAAGAATTCGTTGGGCAACGCCGCAGGAAGGAAGAATTTCTCTCGAGGATACGGACGGAGAACAGAGACGGGAACGAACTGATAGCGGAATCCATCCATCAAATCGTGCTCAAAGTGCAGAGCAGAAAGAGAGGGAGAACCCCGAAACTACAGCATGCAGACACTTTCCCTCCCTGTTGCGAGGCCGAGCGGAAAGTTTTTCACAAAGAGAGCTCGCGTAAAGAAGCAAGTGCACGAACAAAAGAGAGGGAGAAAGAAAGAAAAGAAAGAAAAAAACAAAGAAAGGAAGACAGCCGCGAGGGCACAAAGGAAAGAGAAGCAATCTGAAGAGGCCAGGAAGAGACACTACGGGCAGGAGCAAATGCTCGCACACATGTACGCAAAGACTGCATGGCACATCTTTTCGACAAGAATCTCTCTCACAACACCAATCCCCCCCCCCGCCCCCACCTATCCAGAGAGTCGATCATCTTCAACGTCACCCCATCCCTCCGAGAGAGCCCCCCATGGACACAGATGATTCTCTTGTCTATCACAATTGCCAGGGGAAGTCTGCACTCACTCACTCACACGCATCACACATGTAAGATCAAAAACGGACTTTCTCTCTCACCGTTTGTTGACGTGCCGGAGGAAATTATCCTTTTCTGTCTCACTCACCCAAACGAGAGCCTGACTGACTGACAAAAGAGGGAAACAGTCGGGTGTCATTAGAGAGATGCATCCACTACCTCGTGAAGATTGCACTCCACTCTCTTACTGTCTCGGAGGATTCGGAGGATCATTTGACCCTCCGACCGACCTGTAGAAGATCTCTTGAAACTGGTGGTAGACCATCCCTCCATACTTCCGTCGGCACTCCTGCAGAAATTTAATCGTTTATTCGTTCGCTTTCTAAAACGTGCGGTTAAGCGAACACGGATGCTCCTATCCTTCCGTGTTTACAGACTCATGCATCCACCCTTACTTCCACACATGCAGACAACTAGGCTACTAGATTCGTTGATCTACCACCCCAGCCAATCCCATTCTTCCTTCCGGCCATCCCGAGGGATCCCCTCCGCGCCCCTTCTTCATCCGCCGAGGTGGGGGGGTGTAGCACTCTCTCTCTCGGTCGCTTTGCTTCCCTTTCTCTCTCTCTCTCTCTCTTTCTTTCTTTCTTTCTTTCTTTCTTTCTTTCCTTTTTCCTTCCTTCCCTCCTTCCTTCCTTGTTTCTTTCTTTCTTTCTTTCTTTCTTCATTCTTTCCTTTCTACCTGTCCGCCCCTCTACCTACCTACCTGTGCGAACCCGTAGACCTCGTTCATGTCCTCACTCTCGTGATTCCCCCTGTTGATGATCACTGAGTGCGGACAGCAGATCTTGAAGGCCAGCAGGAGGAGAAAAATCTCCACAGAATACCTGAGGGAGGACACAGACAGACAGACAGACAGACAGACAGAGACAAACGGACGGATGGAGACAGATTGACAGAAAGACAGAGAGGTTTCAGAGGGACACAAAGATTCCTAATCCCCCACCGCCCCCTCCTCACCGGAGTAGCAAACCCTAGAGGTCAAGGGGTCCCACAGACAGACGCTCCAGCTAATCACTGAGGAGCTGCAACTCCCGACTCTCTTTGCCTCACTTCCTATCCCTTCCCCTCTTTTTGATGTTCGTCGATAGATTGACTGAAAAGCCGACTCACTCACTCACTCACTCACTCACTTTGCGATTGACTGAAATGCCGTCTCTTTCACTCACTCACTTACTGCCTGACCTTCCTCTGTCTGCAATGTCTCCATTGAAGAGGTACACGTTGTTCGGCCCTGGCGGCCCAAACTTGTAGAACAGCCACAGGAGGTCATTCAGCTGTCCGTGGGTGTCCCCGCAGAGTAACATTCTCGTCTCACCGGTTTTGTCACCCTTCGGTATCTCAAACCTGTCAGACACCAACAGACAAATTAGAGAACAGAGGGGGGAAGATGAACGGACTCTCTCTCATCCCAATTCTTGCATTTTTACACAGACAGGCTGAGAGACAGACGGTAACGAACGGAGCGACACTCATTCATGATGAAGTTGTAACAAGTGAATGAATGGAGGATTCTCAGGTCCACTTTCCGCTTTTCTGCACAGCCGAACGAATAATGTTCTCAAGCAGATAGATCTCTCACTTAGTCTGACTGGGCCGACTCACTCACTCACATGTAGACGGAGGAGGGATGCGACTCGTCCAACATGGACTCTGCCGCATTCAAAATCTGCCAGGCGTATCTGCATTCATTCATCCAGTCACACAGAAGAAGTCCGGGGGGGGGAGGGAGGGGCGCAGATGAACAACAGGAGAGCGGCTGGAGTTTTGTGCACACGTGATCCCTTAACGCATGGAGACGGAGACGGGGAAAAGAGAGGAGACGTAGAAGCGTTTTTTTCGACAGGATCCAGTCAAGACCTTCGAAATGAAAATATAAGAAAGGAAGGGAATGGTAATTCTTCCGGATAATCTAGAAGGAAAAGTGAAGAAAAGCGTTCCATCACGTTTGTGTTTGGCTATCTGGTCCCTTCGCTATTTCCTCCTCTTTCACGCATGTCCTCACTGACTTCCTGTGCAGGAGCACGTCTGGGTTTGCCTGCAGGTGTTCGAGGTACTGTATGCACTCCTCCCGCCGGGGGGGGATGGACAGGTGGGGGCCCGTGTAGGACTCAGGCACCGTCTCCTCTCCCAGACCGTCCAGGGGCACAGAGTCCCTGCGGAAGGAAACAAAAAAACAAAAAGGGAGAAAGAGGCAAACAGCTAGGGACAGGTATCATGAGTAGAACAAACATGGAGATTCCTGCGTCTGCGTCTCTGTGTGCGACGGTATGAGAGAAATGCATCACTGATTGTTGTCGGTAAGTCACTCCCGCTTCTCCATGCTCTCGATCGTTCCATTCCCTCCATTGATCAGAACTCACTGGCCTGTCCCAAAGTTCTCCCTAAGGGCACTGCAGGGTGTCTCCCCCCCCCCCCCCCNCCCCCCCCCCTGAGCGACGGACCCTCTGATCATGGATGCCCTCAGAGTTGCCCTCTTGTCCCTCCCGTCATTCTCCCCAAAGGCCTGCCGTCTAATCGCCGTGTCCACTGCGAGGCCGACCTGCAGGCAGGCAGGCAGGCAGGACAACAAACAGAAGAGAAGAGAAGAGAGGATGGAAGGAAGGAAGGAAGGGAAAATCAATCTCACAGTACGGATACACAACCCCACATGAAAGCTGGTGGCATAGAGCAAGTACAGCTGGAGAAAGGACTTCGTCCAGAGAGAGAATACAATGTCCAGAGCGAAAATCCCTCCCCTCCCCGTGCGTCCCTCCCTCCCTTCCCACCTCTCTGTTCTTCTGCAGAGCCTCGCTCTCGTCCTGTTCGTCGAGAGAGTTCCAGAGAGCGAAGGCTTGCTGCTCCCTCGTTTTGGCTCTGGCCGCGTCTCCCCTTGCCATGGACTGGATCAACGTCGCTGCCCTCTCCTTGTCGTCGAAAGGTTTCAGCGTGCTCTCCCGCACAAACAGGCCGTGGCTCTTCGGACAGTCGAAGTACCGTTTGCCTTGCACGGATCTGCACAGAGAAAAGACAGTAAAGAGAAATGAAGCTTTCAGAGTGCACAGCGGTCCAGAGAAGAGCTTGGATGCTACGTGTTCGCACTCACGGAGCGAGGGTTCAATACAGAGAGAGGGGAAACTAGTTCCCCCCCCCCACACGCGCACCCACACATTCTCCTACGCACACACACAGGCACTCACACACGCACGGACACACAGGAAGCTCTGAGGAGAGGAGGACAGGGCAGGAGAGCGAGGGGCAGCAGGAGGGTCTGAAAGGTGTAAGAGAGGGACAGGATACCGGGGGGGCAAAGAGGAGGCGAGGCGGGGTGGATTCAAGGTTGCCGTCTCTTTCCTTTCCCTTGCTCCCCCCTCCATCCGAGCACACAGCAACCAAACAAACTACCCCCCCCCTGCCCCCCCCCTCCCGCCACCCACCCGTCGTTCTTTCCGTGTGGTTTATCGAAGGCCACGCCCACCCAGATTCCAGAGGCAAAGGAAGTCTCCCCCACAAACTTCACCGTGGCCACCTTCCCGTGGCACAAAACCTGCTGCCCCACTTTGATGCTCATCTTGGTCTTTTTTTCGTCCTTCGCGCCGCTCTGTCACCCGTCCGGTAATCGGTGTTGCGTTCTTCCGACGGGGTGGAAGGAAGACGCTCGTCTCTTCTCTAAGATAGAAGGAGGACAACGCAAAGGCGCAAACTGGTGATCGAGTGAGAGGGATATCAGGAGGCCAAGGGAAGTTTAACCTTGGGCACACAGACAGAGAAGGTTCTCACGCTACCGCCAGCTTTTTTTCCCAGACAGTCCCACGATCCCTTCCCGCTCTCTTCTGTTCTCTTGGCAGAGAGGAGGTTCCACTGTTGCTCAGTCGATCGATCGGCTGAGAAGGGCTTGGACAAAAAAAGGAGTCCAGACCACAGATCAAAAGTGGCCAGACAGAGTTTAACACAGTACCGCTGCAGCAAGGCCACTAACGTGTTTCTCTTCTTCTTTTTGACGCAGGCAGGAGAAGATATATTAATATATATACTGCCAGATACAGCTAGGTGCAAGGTGGGAAACCTCAGAGGAATCTACCCTGCAGGTGCGCACATGAAAGCGTCAATGCATCAGGACAAAACACCTGAAAAATTCAATCAAACGCACTCCTCGCATGCACACACGACCAACCTTCGGAAGTTTCTTATCTGTATGACTTCCATTGCCTTCCTCTTCACAAGAGACAATAGAGTCAGTTTATAGTTTGCAAGTCGATCATACCCTAGCATACCCTAGCTTTACTGGAATTCACCCCTTTTTTATGCAGTCGGCGATTTACACGCGGCGCGGCATTGGGCGGGTCGCTGTACATAGCCGGCCGGCCCGTAATTAACCCGGCTGGGTCGCTTGGCGGATCTTGGCGGCCCCCCGCGCGGCGCGCCGCCTGCATGCTTCAGTCTGACATATTCTGAGCAGTGAGCAGGATAATTTGTTCTTCAACTTCTCTCCAACACTCTCAACTGGCATCGATCCGATCCGATCTTCGTGCCTACATGCGGTAAGGAATTTCGGTGCGAAGCATTACTCTGGGGAGTCGCAGACAGTCTGACAGAATTTTTGGTGGCGCGGGACTGGAGTTTCAAATTCTGCACTCGCAAACAGTCGCTGTGATTGATGTTGATGCTGGACACGATGGAGCCTCCCCCGACTCCAGACCGGCGGCTCGAACTGAGAGTTCTCGAGCTTGAGAGGAGGCTTGAGCTGCAGGAGCAGGAAGCGAAGAGACTGAAGCACTCCCTCTGGTGCGCACTGCAGCTTCTCTCAAATCTAGGGGTGAAGGAGGCGGCGGGGGAGGCGAGCAAGATTCCTTTTCCGCTCTCTGCCCCGGAGAGTTCCCTCGCAGAAGAAAAGTCTGACGGGGTCCATTTTCCCTCTCCTTGGACCCCCCCCTCACCCTCTGTAACAGAAATGCATCAAGGAAACTCTCTGATCAGCGCATTAGCGCCTCGAGAGGCAGCAGGCACCGACGCGGTGCTTGTTGGAGGTCTGAGGCTTCCCACAGATACAGCCACGGTCCGCTCCGGTGCGGCTTCCCCTACAGGCAGCCACGTCGGCTCCGTCCTCGACGGTCTGCTTCGTGTGGAGGGGGTGCAGGAGGGGAGAGCGACACGGGGTGCTTCCCATGAAAGAAAAGACTCCGACGTTCCCCCCGACTGTCAGCACTGCCCCTCCCAGCCCCTTTCCCTCTCTGTACAGGAGACGAGGATGGAAACCCAGGCTGGGAAAACGAGGCCGCTGAGGATTCTGTATGATTTTTTGATGGGAAAATACACGAGAACGGTTGACTGGGCTGATTCGACCTACTTTTCAGTGAACGCTCGCTCACAGACGGGCGGCTCTCTCTGCCTGTCACTGTTGTCTCCTTTTGATATTAATACCCGGTCCAGTTTGGCACTGTTGGCTGAGGCAAACAAGGGTGACCGTCGCTTGCAGAAGCGACGAGCTGCCCTTCTTCTTTTTAGAGAGATGATCGGATTCGCGGTCGAGGGGAGGCGCCTCCCAGGGTTTCAATGCACCTTGAAATTTAGCGAAAACAACCTCACAGATGGTGACTGGATTGGCAGTGGAGTCTTCCTCGGCATAGTACGAAAAAGGAACAAGCATCAGAATGATTATGTGTTCGATCAGACACACGAGAAGGTCTTCGAGGCGCAGATGGAAGCAATGGTCCATCTCTTCGGGGAGGAGGGGGCCTTAATTTCAGGCGAGGAGTTGTGTCTGTTGTACGCAGAGCTGAAGTCACAGTTGCAAATTCGACAGCAGGTTGAAGTAGAAGAATTGCGCTCATGCGACCTCAGTGGTGTGCAGATTCGCGTTGCGAGGGGCGTTTTCTTCGGGCCTGGCGAGCGTACCTGTCTTGCGGATTTTGACCTCCAGACCCCGACCTCCAGTTCTTCTTCTTCTTTTTCTTCCTCTCAGAGAGGCCCTCCCGACTTTGCGAGCAGGGTGAGAAAGTATTTGGAGGTGTACGGAAAGAGCATCAAACCCTAGATCTATTCAGCGGTCGAGTGGGTGATCAGATTCTGTTGTATGCTGCCGTTGCTAGTGCCGTTGAAACTATATGTTTATGGAGGTGGTTTAATTTTAGAGAGAAAAAAATATCTAAAAGATATCCAAATTTCCATGCAAAGTTGAAAACGTTTATACAACTTTTTTAAAACATGAAATTACTTTAAACAAAGCGTATAGAAGGTAGTGTAGGGCGATATAGGGCCTGTACGTGGCGCCGCCGGCGCCACGAGGCTGTCATAGTACTTAATCGCTCGACGGGCTACTCGCACGGAGTAAGGCGCAGGATCGATGAGCGCGTGCGTCTGTGTACTAAACGATACTTACAGTGAGGCATGCGTTCTGTAGCCAAGCAAGAGAGAGCCTGGAAGGCAGTAGAAGCTGGATGATTGGCATGAGTGGTTGTACACTTGGACCTTAAGAGTTACTAAAGGACTTTTACGAAAAAGTCGCATTACTAGAATTATATAACTTTTTACCGGTTACTGACGACTTTTTTGAACCTGCATGTTAGAGAGGTTAAGTTACCGTATTTTTACTTTTTTCTAGGTCATGTTCAAAGACTTTTCGGGGCCGTCCCCACGCACGTCCCCGCGAGGTTAAAAACCGTTATACCTCCTGTCTTCCCGTCTCTTTCTTTGCAGCTAGGTGAAAGCAAAGGTGTTTAATTACGGAATATATTTATTCACTAGTTACTCACTTCAAAAGTAATATAATCAGGAATATATTCAGAAATATATTCCTAAATTAATTAAAGGGGAGTCTGGGGGCTGAAGCCCCCCGGGCTATATTTTTTATTTTTATTTTTTTTTAAGCACAGTTTATGACTATAAAAAATTGGTTTTAAAAAAGATAAACAGGGGCTATCTAGGTTGAAAGTTTATAGGCGGTTGAAAGTTTATACATGTTCTCATTGCATGAACATGCACACTACACCTTCTATTTGAAACTCATGCATGAAGACCCGATTTTTGATACAACATGTATAATCGGCTATTTGGCTGCGAATGCATACACCGATGGCCGCGGCCGCTAGTAGAAGCGGTGGGCTGCGCCAGCACGTGTATGGCTGGCCTAGGCTGCATGGGTTGGGCCATGCATGCAGTGCACAGGATGTGCACAAGCCTCTAGGCTACTCCCAAAACATTTGTTTTTATAACATTAAAAAAAAATCACACACCATTAGAATGACCAAAAGTATTAAAGACTAGTAAAAATCGGACTTTGGCTAATTAATCACTTTATTCAATCACATTCAATCACTTCATGGGATAATTAAATATATTCTAATCACAAGTGACTAAACACCTTTGGGTGAAAGTGTATACCGAGTTTAAGCTTATAGTGACCACAAAACAGCGTACACGACACTATAAGGCACTCTCTTTAATATTGATGTAGTGATTCAAAACAGAGATCACTGGTATGACAGACGAACAAGCACTTCTATATCACCTTCGTCTTCGCCTCCGTAAAGTGACGGTATTAGTAGCTACTAGCCTCGTAAAGTGTTAAAAATGTTTCAACTAAATCTTTAACTAAATCTTGAACTGATAGCAGCTTTAAATCATTTTACTGCATGTCTGAAGCAGAGAAAATATTTTAAAACAGTGTCACTCTAGTTTTAAAAACGTGCTGCCATTATGTAAACACTATAGTTTCATTATGATAGCATAGCCTTCCTATTAGCTGTACTTTAGTAACTTTAGGGCATCTGTGAAAGTTACTAAAGTATGGTAACTTTAGGGAGTCATGGACCTTAAAGTTACTGCGCTATCCGTGTAACTCTTAAAGTCCAAGTGTAAGTGGTTATTGTCAGAACTTTAAGATGGAACTCCCTCTATGAACGTCTGCTCATAAATATTTCTGTGTAGCCCACCATACTGCTAGTCTCATAATTACTTAGCCTAGTACACACACAGCCTAGCACACAGCTTACAACTAGCCTAAAAACGTAGACAACAGTGATTCAGCACGTTTAGTTTAGCTAGCCTGAGTAGCGTGAGATAAAACCTCCATCCTAGTAACTTATAGATCGTTCATAATATAAGTGTTCCAAATATATGGTGGAGACTAGGGTATGGAACTCCAGAGTCCAAAGTCCAAACATAACCCTATTCAATCCTAAATTCAGTCGGTCGCTTTTACCTATTCCAGTTGCTCTATCATTCGTTGTATTTAGTATTTTAATATTAAACATTTGAGTTCTATATATGATTTATGATAGTATAATGCAGAGTATTATATACTAGATAATGCATGAACGGTGTGAGTCACAGTGAGTGAAAAATAATCCGAAAATCTTTTAGATTGTATCTTTCATATAAATTTATGGTAAAATTATTATTTTTCATTATAAATAATTATAAACATCCTAGTTGAATACAAGGTTGAATTAAGTTCAAATTAATTTTTGAAGTGAACTGCTGTTGTGATCTGTTGCAAAGAACTGAAGTGCCTCGTGCGTTGAAGTCAAACGCTAGATGCCTATTTATAGGGCGCTGGCGATGGCGTATGATGATGATTATTATTATAAACTTTTGAAGAACATATCACGTTACATATGTACAGATAGAGATTGCAAAAGGCAACGGAGGGATCAGTATATGGGGTTGTTCATCGGGTTTCAAAGGCGCGTCTTCAAGAAACAGGCTGGCGATTACTGGCGATCCCGGCTCTCGAGCACCAGGGACCATGCAGGGTCTTTACCCTACCCTGTCCCCGTGTCTCAGATTATTCAAGCTTTGTTCTTCAAATCCCAAAAACATGATGTCTCCTCTCTGCCCCCTGTGACCTTTCGTTTCAAGGGGCCCCGACCTTCGAAAATCTTCACAAATGGACTTTCAATAAGGTGAAGCATCGACCGACCATCCGAAGCATGGACGGATGCTCTCTTTGAATTCGAGTCAAAGCCTTCATGCAGGACAGCGGCGCTCCTCTACTGGATCCAATTCCCCTTTTCTAAGGCCTCTCTGGCCATTCAACCCCACTTGGCTGCTTCGAATACCGCGACAGTTATTTCCTTCTTCGTCTCGTTCCCATTTCAATAATCCGTGATCGTCTTTCCGCACCCCTTGATCGTTCCCTCAGTATCCCCCCGCCTGCATGTACCCACTCCTGCACGATTCACGCCCTCCTCAAGAGAGCACTGAAGCCAAAAGTGGGACAGCAGCTAGGAGCAACGGGAGGACCACGGAGCCCGTCTCCCCCCCGAGAGCCCTGCTGCCCGCAGAGACCAAAAAGGAGCCCTTCCCCCAGCTCCTGCACTCCCCGATGGTCACCCGACCCAGGGGGATTTGCGTTCCCGTCCCCACACAGTTCGACGTTGAGAACCGTTCGTACCTCAGGATGCCGTCATCCAACGTGTACCGCACTCCGTTCTGGCACCCCTGGTAACACCTCTCTGATCTGCATGCGGGAAGGAGGAAGGAGGGGAAAATTGGGTACGTATAGAAGGAACTCGCAGAGTGGATTTGAGAAGGACGGTGGGCCTTGATCGAACGTAGACGGTCTATTTCTCATAGATCTCTTGTTGTTGTGGCGAGAGGAGTAGATGCTTCGGCAGAAGGGGACCGTCCTCCTGGACTCTTGAAATCGGTATGGACAAACAAACAACTGTTGTTCGAGTGTGCGTGACATCTTCAGGAGCACAAACAATGGACAGGATGGCATCACGATGACTGAAGAGCCAAAAAGGTATTAAAAAACTTACGCTGAACATTCGGTGTCGGTGTAAGTGCACGTCTGCAGGCACCAGAGGCACAAGGAAGATGTTTCGACGTTTTGTTCATCAAACATCGCATAAACATGTTTTAGTGTTTAATTGACCAGTAGACGGAAGGAAGGTTGTCGTGCCAGAAGCTTCCAACTGACCCTCGGTTCTGTTGCTCCATGTACAGATCCAACCAGGAGCACAGCAGCCAGCACGGCGAGGGGCTGGAGTCCGTACAGCCTTTTTCGCCTCATCTTTGGATCACAATTAAGTGAGACTACTCAGCAACGAGAAGAACGTGTACTGTTGTTTTGTGTTACATGAGAACGTCAAGTGATGCAATTTCCATTCGCTCAAAAGAGAGGCAACCCTTGTTTGTCAGAGATTCACAGTCGTAAGACGGCCGGGTTCAAGCTGTGCTGCCTGTTCAGTGAACTGGCAGCCGGGTGTGAGTCGATCGACATTAAGGTTCGATCTTTCTGACAACTTAAAGTTTGTCTGTCAAGTGCGCGCGCGTTTTGCGTCCCGCGCGCGGCCTGCGGACTGCATGCATGATCGATTTTGTCACGCATCAGGCATGCATGCATGTGCAATTTCGATCAGTGTTCCCAGGCATGCAGAACCCGCGCCGCTCGGGCGCGCGCGGATGAGCTGGGGCCTCTACAGTTTGACCATGTTTGACCGGTTTGACATGGTTTGACCGATACAACTTCGAGCACAAAAATTGCAGTGACGAGAATTGACAAGATGCCACAAAGGAAAGTTGGCTTTCAGACCGTCTTCCCTCTCCCTCCCATCCTCTGGTAGAGTGCCGTCAACCTGGAAAGAAAGCGAAAAGAGACAGCCGTGCATTCTTTGTGACCATTCGAGTCGTGGGGCTCTCTGCTGATTACGGACTTTCTAGAGACCTTCGACATTGTGAAGCTCTGTCGAAAAGAGTTCCCGTGTGAAAGGAGGACTCTTTCCGACAGGGTCGTGCTGCTTGCTGCTTTCTCCTTGGCGGGGAGGGCATCAGGCCTTTCTCTGAGTCATCTGTAGTAAGTAGAACTCCACGCTCGAATCTGCTGTGACAACAAAATTAAAATAAAACAAATACCCCAACGAGATGGATCTGGAGACTTCCAGGAACGAAGTTGCCAACCGCAACCCTGAGGGACCCACGAGGACGTGGTGTTACCAGGCTTGTTGGGAGGCATATGCAGGGATTCTGGGTGCACAGGTCCTCTTTATGATCTACTTCTTTGGCATTGAGGATTTTGTTTCGTCCTGTTTGTCTCTGGTTCAGATCGTCACTGCCCTTTTGGTTCTTTGGAAGCGTCAGTTTTCCTTCCTGGGGATTACCTGCGTGGTGGCCTCTGTGCTCTTTGGCGTGCTGGTGGCAATTGCGGCGGGGGCGTTGGGGGAAGTTTCTGTTCCCTACATTGTGGCCGTAGGGGAGTTAGGCATGGTGGCCACTGAGAAAAGCAGGAAGCTGGCAATGCTTGTGGGTGCGTCTGTGGTTGCCGGTGTGATGGTTCTGCACAACCTGGTCATGATGACCTTAGGGCAGTTCAGAGAGAGAGACCAAATCCTGAAGGGACAGACGATGAGAAGAATCGAGAAGACTGCAGATGATGTACAGGTATGTCTGTAGGGCGGCATTCATTAAGCAGGAAAACAGAGGAATTCGTTTGGGGTCTCTGCGTGTTGCTACAACATCCCTTCTTGGCTGTTGTCTCTGACGAGGCCTCGTCTCCTTCCTTGCCGGTGCGTGAAGGAAAAAAAACACGTCTGGTCTGTGCATCAATTCTGCATTACACTGTGATTGTCCGTACCGCCTTCGTTGTTGTTTCGATTCGACGGCCCCTTTCTCTTCGTTCCTTTCTCTCCTTCCCTCTTCGTCCCAGCTCCCTTGTCTGTCTGCACAATCTGTTCTTTCCCTTCCTGTCTGCAGGAATTGGCAGGGAGAGGAGCTGGAGCGATGATGATGCAGGCCGCGAGCTTCCGCAGGTCCGTAACTGCCCTGTCCGCAGCCTCTTATCAAGCCATGGGCCTCAACCGCCGTCTCTCCTCCGGGGCCGCTTTTGAGGGGGGGTCTTCGGATGTGGGCCTGGACCTAGAGACGGCAGGGAGAGGGAGGGAGAAGGACCGGCATCGCCCTTCTCTGGGCACTGTGCTGGAGGGGGCAGAGGGGGAGGAGACGGAGGCAGTGCCGGCGCCGCCTTCCTCTTTTCTTTCTTATCGACAGCAGACGGCAGGGAGTCGGTTGGGGTTGGGAGAGGTCGGAGAGGGGGGGGGAGGGATAGGGGAGGGTGAGGGCGAGCCCCCTCAACCTTCCCTCCAAAAGACCGAGCAGAGACAGAGATGGTCTTCTTCCCTTCTCCCCCCTCCTCGTGTGTCTCTCGATCGTGAGGGAGACAGGGAGAGAACTGCAAAGGACGAGGAAGACAAAAAAGCCCTGCACGACAAAGCAAACGAAGAAGAAAAAGGAAAAGACACAGCAGCAGAAGAGGCAAAGAAACAGGCAGAGTCCCATCCCCGTCCTCCCTTCGGAGACAAACAGACAAGTGGACCCTCAGACCTCCCCAAAATCACTCGGGAACAAGTCCAAGCAGGTACTTCTGCTCTCCACTCTCTCTTAGGACCGACTGCACTCGAATCACCCCGTCACTCGTCTCAGCAAGAAGAAGAGAGTGAGGAGGAAGAAGAGAGTGATGAAGAGGAGAGTGAGGAGAGTGAGGAGGAAGAAGAGGCAGAGGAGCCTTCCCGCCCCCAATCGAACAGAGAGAAGAAAGAAGGAGAGAAGGAGGAAAAAGAGAAACCTGGCGAGCGAGCAGACACTGCCGCTGTCCCGAAGGAAAAAGAAAAGGAAAACCTTTCCCGTCTCAATTCCGCTCGAAGAGACAGAGACGCACCAGCACAAGAGCCAAAGTCTGCAGAAGAGAAGGAGAAGGAGGGGAAGGACAGAGGGATCAAACAAGAGGTGCCCCCTCCCCCTCACCGTCAGTCCAGCCAAGCACACAGAGACGGAGACAGAAGAGGGGGCGCTGCAGCAACGAACGAAGCCCACGCCCGACGGGACTCTTTCTGGACCCCCCTTGCAGAGCAGCCCCCGTTTGCCTCTACAGACGCCCTAGGAGGCCCTAGAGGCCCCCCGGGTGGGGAAGCGTTGCCGAGGGGAAGTGCGGAGGTGGAGGTGGAGGAGGGACCCCCCCATGCCCCCGAGCAGAGACGCGGTCAGTCAGTCAGGCATACAGTGAGTGAAGGGGTGAGTGAGTGAGTCAGTGAGTGAGTGAGTAAGCAAAGGGGTATCCTCCCCCGACTCGACGTCTCTCTTTCTTTTCCTCTCTCCCCGTCCACACAACAGCCAGGCAAAAATTTGACTTGGCGAGACAGACCCTTCCTAAGCTTCCTTCCTTCCTTCTTCCTCCCTTCCTTCCCTTCCTTCCCTTCCTTTCTTCCTTCTTTTCTTTCTTTCTTTCTTTCTTTTGTTCGTTCGTTCGTTCGTTTGTTCGTTTTTTCTTTCTTTCTTTCTTTCTTTCTTTCTTTCTTTCTTTCCTTTCTTTCTTTCTTTCTTTCTTTCTTTTCTTTCTTCCTTTCTTCCTTTCTTCCTTTCTTCCTTCCTTCCTTCCTTCCACTATTTCCTCCCTCCCTCCCGAGCTCCCTTTTGCCCTCTTTTTCTTCTTGTGTTCCCCCGAGGTCATTTCTTTGTTGTCTCTGCTTCTGTCTGACTTCTCCCTCCTCTGTTTCTCCGTGTGCTTTCTTTCTCATTGACACCTTGTTTCTTTTCCCTTGTCCTGCATGCCTTCTTTCCTTCCCTCTGTCCTTCATGCATCCATGCAGAGAGTGGAGAGGTCCCTGGCCCCTCAGGTCTCCTCATCGGTGCGGGAGGGATCTGTGAAGGCGGGGGCAATGGAAGGCTCGGGCCGAACTACGGCACCATCTCGCAGGCTTCCCGGTCCCCCCCCATCCCCCCCCTGACGGGTGCATCCTTCCCCGGACACAACGGAGGCACGGCTACAGAGAGATCTCCCCCAACACCTGGCGGCACCTCGAGAGCCGAGTCCCCCCTCAGCCGTGCCGCCCCCTTCCAATCTCTAGGGGGGGGGTCTGTGGCGGCGGGACTCAGCAGCCCCTCTAGAGGTCCGAACAGGAGCGTCACCTCTTCAGCTCTGCGGAGGAGACGGGATGAACAGAGACGGGACTCAAGGTTGGTTGGTTGCATGGTTCGTCAGAAGGGGTGCTCTCTGTTTGTCTTTCTCTCTCTTGTCCCTTTCCTCTTCTCTCCTTCCTACCAAGGGTGCGGCAAAACCTGCTTTCTTTTTCCCGCCTGCCCCTCTCACACAGACTTCTCATCTCCGTCCCTGCTTCCTGTCTGCCTGCCTGCAGCGCCCCTCTGGAGCCCCCTGCGACGCGGACAGGAGAAGAGCATGATCCTCCCCCTAGAGCCTTCTCGCCCGCGACCAGAGAGGCGATGAGGCACTCACCCGCTCCCCGTGCAAGGGCCCCAGTCCCGCACGAGAGCCTCGCCAGAGAGACCTTCCTGTCTGTAGCCCTCCAAGGCCAAGCAGAGAGAGAGAGACAACCGAGGGACCCTTCCAGAGGCAGACCCCAGACGCTCCAACAGGTTGGTCGCTTTCTTTGTCTGTCGGTTTTCTTTGATTGTGGTTTTCTCTTCCCTCGTCAAAGGACGCACGCACAAAGGAAGGAAGGAAGGAAGGAAGGAAGGGATGCGTGAGAAAGAAAGAAAGAAAGAAAAGAAAGAAAGACAAAAAGAAAGAAAGAAAAAGAAAGAAAGAAAGAAAGAAAGAAAGACAAAAAGAAAGAAAGAAAGAAAGAAAGAAAGAAAGACAAAAAAAAAGAAAGAAAGAAAGAAAAGGTCGAGGCTCGAGGGGAGGGGAGGGGAGGCGAATGCATTGAGAAGAGAAGAGAAGAGGGATCGATGAGAACTGCATGGGGCCAAACACGACGCCTGCCTGCCTGCCTGCATGCATGCGCGTTTGCCTGTTTGCCTGTTGAGAAACGTTCTGGTCTCTTCCCTTTTTTCCCTTCCTCCTCACCCCGTATACAGACAGACAGACAGACGCCCTTCCCCTCCCCTCGATCGATCGTGAGTGCGTGCATGAGTGCAGCAAAAGGAGATCCTAATGTCCCACATCCTCAAAGGAGAGAAGGGAGGCATCGTTCCCCGCCTGTTCTCCTCGGAATCGGCTGCGCCGCCTGCAAACGATGCTACCGATGCCAGTGCAACAGGCAGGGGAGCTGATCATGACAGAGAAGCTGGAGTTGGGGAAGGAGGACAAGGACTGAGAGAGAGAGAGGGCGCTTCTCAAGGTCAAAGTCTGGCTGCAGTCACACCTCCCCGAGCCTCCGCCCCTCTGCAGCTGGGAGAGATGGCATCCATCACCGGTAGGTCAGTCTGACAGGGCAGGGCAGGGCAGGGCAGGGCGGGGTGTGTGAATAGAAGAGAGAGAGAGATATCAGCATGGCATACATGCATACGGGGGGCTGAGTGAGTGCTTGCTTGCTTGCTTGCGTTCTTTCTCTCTCTCTCTCTCTCTCTCACTACAGCTTCTCCTCGTTCTTTTCCTGGCTTTGTCGTTCTCTCTTGCCTTCTGTCTCTCCATCAATCCTCTTTCATTCATTCTTTTCCCTTGTCCCTGGTAAGAGTGGAGGAATGAGCGGCAATCAATAGGTCCATGTGAGGGCACATTGAGGTTGGGGGGGTGGGTCAACTGAACGGATGTGGGATGGTAAGGAGGCAGGAAAGTAGAATGCTTCAGTCCTATCCTTTCTTCCCTCACTCGATGCTTCTTTCTACGTACAGGTGGGTTTACCCCCCCCTCGCTTCGCCTTGCTGGAGACGGCAACGATGCTGCTCCTCGGAGGGACCGCAGGAGGTGAGTGAGTGACTCTCTCTCTCTCTCTCTCTCTCTGTGTGTGTGTGTGTGGGGGGGGGGGGGGGGGGGGGGGGGGG
>JAHBMJ010002675.1:72920-92920 GCA_018398765.1 Chromera velia | reverse complement strand
GGTGTAAGGTGCTTTCGACGAATGCACCTGAATTCAGGTGCATTTCAGGTGCATTCAACAGGTGCATTGTTTCTACTATAAAAACATATGTTAGGCCATCGAATGCGTGGTTATTCGTTAGTGCCTTTCCAGCGAATGCGTGGTTATTCGTTAGTGCCTTTCCAGGGCCGCTTGCGCATTAGTCCGTGCGAGCCCTGTTTGTGGGGCACATTCATATGTGTTGTTCTGATTTTTATGGTGTTGTGCCGTGTGCGTGAAACGGCGAGATCCGTCCTACCATGTATCTAGTTTGCTGTGTTGCATCGACCCCCCTTCTCCCCGGACCTGAATTACCGTGAGATCTTTTACGTGAATATCATCATCAACCCCTAGACTTTATCACTCAGTGTGTCAGCTTCTGCGATCGCCGCTACAACGATGGAAACTCGAGCAACAACAGAGATGAAAGAGGCCATCTTCAAGTCGGTGCGAAAGGAGTTTGAGACCAAGTTCACCGCCCTCGATGAGAAGCTGGATCTTATCCTGAAGGCCCAGCAGCCCAAGCAAAAAGAAGCCAAGCCTGCCAAGGCATCCCTTCCCCCCGCCACTCTGACGCTTCCCCGCCAGCCTCCCCAGCAGAAGCAAGAAGATGAAGACGATTCCCCTGTTCCTCCCTTCGTTGATTCGCCAAGGACCCCAGTCTACGAGACCCGCCCTTCCCAGCCCCATGCTCAGTCTGTCGCGTTCCCGCCAAGCCGCTTTTTCCCGCCTTCCTCTCCCAAGAAGAAGGGCAAGAAGGTGGACATGTCTGCGTGCCCGAAGTTTGAGAGCAAGGCCGCCATCAAGACCTTCCACGAGCTGTGGAGTTCTTTCCAGCGGGTCTACCTCAAGCGTGAGAACTTTGCGTCCACTCAGAAATGGAGAGACCAAATTCTCTTTGCCCTCAACAACGCCAGCAACGGCCACGCACAGTTCAAGACTGACGTGCGCCGTCTGCGAAAGGGAAAGAATATCCCAATCGAGAAGGTTGTCGTCTACCTGGTGGAGGACTACATGAGTGCTGTGCTTGCCCAGCAGTTGTCTGTGCAGGATCTGCTCGACAACTTCCCATAGAAGCGAGGGGAAGAGCACCGCCGTGACCGCAGGGACCACCTCAGCTGGGTGGAGTTGGACAAGCGTATGGAAGATGTGATTGTGCAGGCGGGCGACATTGAGTGGGAGATTACCGACAAGCAGAAGGTCAACGCTTTTGTGGGCGCCCTATCCCTCGAACAGAAGAAGGAGTATCTGCGTGACCACCGTCTCCAGAGAGGGGGAGTGAAGATCGCCGACCTGAACGAGCTCACATGGGAGGAGCTCGAGGACGGCATCAAATTCTACGTCTCCATCGAGAAGCTCGAAGACAAGCACCGCAGAGGAAGACAGGATGGCCGTGCCCATCATCCCAGGAGAGAGGAGACGGCGTTCACCATCAGAGGCCAGCACCACTCGCACCACCACCACCGCCAAGGTCAGCAGCAGAGAGAGCAGAGCAGGGGGAGAGCCATGAGTGCCACTGGGGGGTGGCAGGAGGTGAGAGGAAGAAGTCGCAGCCAGAGCAGAGGACCTTAGGGACCGCACGGGGATCCCCAGAATTCCCGATGCTACTACTGTCAGGAGTATGGGCACTTCGCGCGTGACTGCGAGAGGCAGCGCAGAGGCCTCTCCCCTATCCCTCCCAGACACTGTGGCTTCTCCCACAGGGGCCCCTAGCAGCAGCAGCAGCAGCAGAGGAGAAGGAGCCCCACACCTGGTCCCGACAGACAGGGGCAGAGAGCACCCGAGAAGCAGGGGCAGCGTGGCCGCTCCCCCACCAGGCGATGACTACACTCGGGTGAGGGACGCCGAAGGCAGCACAGCCCGTCTCTCCGTTTGAAGAATCGCTTTTCTGTGCTTGAGGAAGAGAGGGAGAGTGATTGGGGCGAGTGTGGGGCCTTTCCGGTGAGGAGGAGATGGAGTCGAGACGGCGTGCAAGCGAGTGAGCGAGAGTCATCTCCAGTGGTAGATACTGGAGCAAGTGGACATTTCTTTGGAGAGGATGTGAGGCATTGTGTTGTGGAGATGAGAGAGGGAGAGTGTGAGTTTGTGGACGTTGATGGGCGAGTCCATAGAACGAGTCGTGAGGTCGATGTGGAGCTTCCAGGTGTGGAGACGGCACGAGGGGGCACGGAGACGGCATGTCTTTCCGGTGCTTACTCTCGGTCAGTGCCTGTTTCCCTTGTGTCTGTGCGTGGCCTGAAATTGCAGAAAGTGCATGAGCCGTTTTGGGTTGAGCTCCCCCGCAAAGGGGGAGGCAAGTTTCGTGCGTGAGTGCGTGAAGAGAACGGAACGCTTGTTTTGTGTGTTCGTGGGTCGTCTGCACCTGTGTGCAGAGGTAAATACGTGGGTCCTTTTCGTGTGTGTTTGAATGTTAAGGGGGGGGGTGATAAGGGAAATAAGAACGGGTCTCCACAGCCCTCATCTGTGTCTGGGTCTCCACAGCCCTCATCTGTGTCTTCTAGACAAAATGGGAAAGGAAAGGCAAAGGAAGTGCGCGTGTCTCCGGCAAGATGGAGAAAACTTCGTTTCCCCACTGAAGGTCAGATGAGTTTGAGAGAGACGTTGATGTGGCACAAGCGTTTTGGGCATGCGACGGGCTCCCGTCTGTATGCTACCATGAAAGAGAAGGGTCTTTCGTCTCGTATGACTGTGAAAGCATGTGATGAGGTTCGTTCTGTCTGCCGTCGGTGTCAGGAAGTGAATGCAGTGATAAGAAGAATCCCTGCCAGAAAGTGTGCGCCTGATGGAACGTCTTCTGCCCCCCCGCGCGCAAATGAAAGAATCTTTCAGGATGTGATGTTTTTGCCGGGGGGGAAGCCTGTTTCTTTGATTGTTGATTCTGCGGGTGGTTTTGTGTCTTGTATGGTTTTGTCTTCGAAAGGAAAGGCAGTGAGGCATTTGATTGAGTGGGTGCGTCGTTTTGAGCGTCTGTCCGCAAAATATGGAATGAGAAAGAAACCTGCAGAGGTGTAGACAGATAACGGAAGGGAGTTTCAAGGGGACAAGAAAGGCGGTTACGATTTCTTTTGTGATGAGGAAGACATTTTTCATCGTAGGGGTCCTGTGTTGTATACCCCGCAACCTCAAGGCAAGGTTGAGAGAATGAATCGCACGGTGAAGAGATTGATGTGGAAATTGCTTGCCGATTTGAATCTTCCCAAGTATTGTGCGAAGTGGCTGTTGCCTGGAATCATTGATTCCATCAATGAATGTGTGGCCAATCGAACTGGCAAATCTCCAAATGCTTTCATGTTTGGTGCAGACGCAGCCAAAGCCATTTCCCCTCTCTTTGTCGGTGACCGGGTGGTTGTGTCCGATCCTCGTCCCTCGGGCGTCTCGGGACAATCGGTTTGCGGGAAGGATGCGATTTTCTGTGGGGTAGAGAGTTCTTCTGTTGTGTGTGTGCTTGTAAAGACAGAGAGTGGGAAGGGGTGGCGTCCTTTGCGTGTTCATCCGAGTGCTGTTTCATTGAAATCTTGGTATGGTCTTGATGTGTCTGGTGATTTTTTGCATGATGACGACAAGAGAAAGGAGCTTGTTGATGATGAGTTGGATCGTTTCTCCGATTTCTCTCTCGATGATGAGGAAGAGATCGATGTTTCTGCAGATGGGGGTGACCTCCCTGAAGCTGTCCTTTCTTCTTCTCGAGCTCAAGCTCACCTCCCCCAACAGGTGGCCCAGGCGGCCGTGAGGCAACTGGAGAGGGTCCTTGCGGGTGAGCCAGATGTGTCTGTGCCTGTCTGCCTTCCCACTCAAAGTGCTGTTGGCTCGCAACTCCAGCGTCGCGAACTGGAGTGGCGGGCTGCACAGCAGGGGGTGGAGAGTAGAGAGGCTTCGGCAGAGCAGTCAGGCAGGGAGTGCACGCCCAGTCAGACAGCGCCTGTCCATGTTGAAGAGAAGAAAGAAGAAGAAAGTTTTCTTGAGGCAGAAGACATTGATGTCGTACCTGAAAGAAAGTCTACGTTTCGTTTGGGTTTTCCCGGCAAACAGAAGACAAAGAAAAGAGTGCGTTTCGCACAGGAAGTTGAAGTGAGAGAATTCTCTCAGGAAGATATCGTGCAGAGGAGAGCACAGGAAAGAAAGAAGTCAGCCAGAGTAGCGAGGAAGGAAAAGAGAGGCGAGAGAGAAGAAAGAGAACCGGGCTTGGCAACCCAGAAGTCGCCACAGGAGAAAGAAGAAAGAGAAGAACAGAGAGGAGAGAAAGAACAGGAGAAAGAGAAAAACGGAGAGCAGAGAGGCGCAAAAGGAAGAAGTCAGCAAGTCGAAGTGAGTGAGAAAGTGATTGAGAAAATGATGAGTCATGTGAATCCGAGAAAGGGTCACATCGATGCAACGGAGGAGGAAGTGAGGAATGGAAGTCATGATGAGGCAATGAAGAAGGAGTTGAAGAGCTTTGCTGAGAACAAAGTGTTAAAGATAAATGGAGTGAGAGTGCCACAAAAGAGAAGAGTCATGAAGACACGATGGGTGCTTACATGGAAGATAAAAGGAGGAAAGAGAGTGCCGAAAGCCAGCCTGAGGCTGGTCTGCAAAGGATTTCAAGACGACAGGAAGAATGTAGAGACATTCAGTGGGACGGCCTCCTGGTGGGCTCTTTTGTTTTGCTTTGTGTTTGCGGCTGGAAAAAAGTGGTCGGTCGGAAAGTCAGATGTGCGTACTGTATTCTTGACTGCACCGATAAATGATGAGGTGTATGTGCAGCTGCCAGGGCGCGTTCCGACGGGGTCTCCCGAAGGTATCGTTCCTGGTCAGGTCTATCAGTTAGAGCGTGCAATGTATGGTCTGAAGGATGCACCGCGTCTATATGGCCAGCATTTCAAGAAGATTGCGAAAGAAGAAGGATGGGAGGAAGTGCTTGAGTCTGTCTTTGTTTTGTATAAAGAAGGAGACAAGAAGAAAGGAGCGAAAGCGATCATGGTTGCGCATGTGGACGATCTTTTGGTTTTCTCTGCTGATCCCTTGCGTGACTTCGCGTCCATCAGAAAGAGACTGCAGATGGACGAGCCTGAGATTCTGGTAGAAGGAGGAGAGATGGGTTACACTGGATTGGAGGTGAAAAAGAATGGAGATGAGTTTGTGATTTCGCAGGAAGGATACTTGTCTTCTATCCCTGTAGAGAAAGAGAGTTTGCCGAGAAAGAATTTGTCTTTCGATCTTTTGGCAAAGGAGGAAGAGAAGGATGAGTCTCTTATTGCTGTGATGCAGAAAGTGATGGGCATTCTTGGATGGGTGTGCAGGACTTCTGTCGATTTGGCTTTTCTGTTTTCAGAGCTGTCGCGGTACAATTCTTGCCTGACGGGTGCGAAGTTGACTGCTGCCCTCCTTGCCCTTGTGCGTGCGAAAGAGAAAGGAGAGACTTTGAGAATGAACGCAGTGGTCGATCCAAAGATTGCTTTGTTTGTTGATGCTGCATATTCCCTTGTGCGATGTGAAGGAAGAAGTGGTTTTGAATGTTACTTGGTTGATGAGAAGGAAACGGTCGAAGTGATGAGGAGGACAAACTTAGTTGCATGGAAGAGCAAACGAATAAAGAGAAAGTTGATTTCCTCTACGTCTGCAGAGGTTTGTGCCCTTGTTGATAGTGTGAAGCAGGCCTTCCAGTGGAAGGAGCTTGTGTCTGCTTTGTGGGGCAAGTCTCCCTCAGTGGAGATTTACACAGACAGTGCCCCTTTGCTTGCGCAGTTAGAGAGTGGGTCCTCAAAGAGAGAGCCTCGCATGGATGGCTTGCTGAAGTATGTTCGGCAAGAGCTTCGTGCGCTCCGCGCGAAAGTGTCTTGGGTGTCTACAAAGGATCAGAGGGCCGACAAGCATACGAAATTCATTGTGGAGAGAGTGAGACGAAACAGTGCACCTTCGGTTGAGCATGAAATGGGGGGTGCAGTTGAGCCTAAGAGGAAAGTTCTGAATTTTGCGAAGTCTGCTCGTGCGACTCAATTCTCTCGAGTTGCTAGAATGAATTGATGTGTGATTGAATGATTCATTGAGTGAGAGATTTTGTGTTTGTGTGGTGACGGCTTATATGTTCCCTCCCGCCTTCGTTCGGCGTTCAGTCAGGGGGTGATTGTTAGGCCATCGATGCGTGGTTATTCGTTAGTGCCTTTCCAGGGCCGCTTGCGCATTAGTCCGTGCGAGCCCTGTTTATGGGGCACATTCATATGTGTTGTTCTGATTTTTGTGGTGTTGTGCCGTGTGCGTGAAACGGCGAGATCCGTCCTACCATGTATCTAGTTTGCAGTATTGTATCGACCCCCCTTCTCCCCGGACCTGAATTACCGTGAGATCTTTTACGTGAATATCATCATCAACCCCTACATTTATCAACATAAATTTAAGAGCCGTCTCCTAGGGTTTCTAGCCATTAAAAGGCGCCTAATTCAATGCCTAGTAAACACTCTTTCTCATATAGCATAGCTATACAATCTTTTACTATAAGAATTTGATTGAAAAACACATTAAAAGTTGATAAAAACCGATAGCAAGTCTCGTTTTTGAATTATGAAAACGATCTTTTGAACTGGATTCAGCTACACTGCATGCAGCATTTCACTTCTTGCAAATTCATTCTCATGTGATTCATCAACAAATTGAAAAACAGTAAAAGCATGCATTTGAACGATGCGAAATCTCCTCAATTTTATGGAGAAACGGGCTAAACGGTGCTGTCCAAAGCATGAAAGACATGCCGCTGCCTGAGCAAAGAATAAAAGAGGTATAGTCATATTGCTGACTGAGTAGAGAGTGGTCCAGGAAGAGACGGAGACATACTGCTGACTGAGTACAGTAACTAGAGAATGAAAGAGGTGCAGTCATGTTGCTGACAGAGCAGAGAGTGAGATACATAGAGCCAGGCTGCTCCTTATGCAGAGAATGAGAGAGGTGCAGTCATACTGCTGTCTGAACTCAGAATAAAAGAAGTGTAGTCATGCTGTTGCCTCAGCAAAGAATGAAAGAGATGCAGTCATGCTATTGACTGAGGAAAGAATGAAAGAGGTGCACTCATGCCGCTGATTGAGCAGAGAGTAAAAGAGATGCCGACATTGAACAAAGAATGAAAGAGGTGCGGTCATGCTGCTGATAGAACAGAGAGTGATATAGAGCGAACCACGCTGCGGCCTGAGCCGAGAATAAAAGAGGTGCAGTCATGCTGCTGCCTGGGTAGAAAGTGAAAGAGGTGTAGTCCTGATACTGACTGACCACTGTCAGAGAGTGAGAGCGATGGAGTCATGCAGCTGACTGTGCAAAGAATGAAACAGGTACAGTCATGTTGCTGCCTCACGGCAGAGACTGAAAGAAATGTGGACGTGCCGCTCCTGGGTAGAGAGTGAGACGGAGTGAGAGGGACGCAGTCCGGCTGCTCATGAGCAGAGAATGAAAGAGATGCGGTCATACTGCTGTCAGAGCGGAGAATGAAAGAGGTGCAGTCATGCTACTGTCTGAGCGGAGAATGAAAGAGGTACAGTAACTGTCATGTTACTGACTAAACAGAGAGTGAGAGCAATAGAATTCTGCTATTGCCTGAGCAAAGAATGAAAGAGGCGCAGTCATGCTGTTACCTCGGCAGAGAGTGAAAGAAAAGCAGAGGTGCCGTTCCTGGGTAGAGAGTGAGACATACAGAGAGGGACGGACCATGTCACGCAGTCAGGCTGCTCATGAGCAGAGAATGAAAGAGATGCGGTCATGCTGCTGTCTGAGCAGAGAATGAAAGAGGTGTAGTCATGCTGTTGACTCAGCAAAGAAAGAAAGGGGAACAGTCATGTTACTGCATGGTCGACTGCAAGGGGTTTTTTTATCAAATGATATGGATCTGCATGCATGTGCATGCATCTTTGCATGCGAGACTGAATGGCATGCATGCAGCGCACATTGTAAGACCCATGCATATATGCATGCAGCGCTACTGACTTGCTATAGTAAATGCATAATAGTTTTTATAGATGCATGTTCGTGAAAAATTTTGAGTTCAATCTTAATATTAGGACTCTCGGACAATGAACTGTTACAACTGCTCGCTATGTTATAGTTGCGGCATAACCGACGATGAAGGTCGACGGAGACTGACCCTAGAGCTGTCCGGAGCTCCACACCAACCAATTACCTACACATCATCAGTTCTTTCAGCTTAATCAAACAGCTGAAGACAGGTAGACAGCTAGAGCTCTCTGTCAGCCCCCACCCCCCGACGGACCCCCGTCTCCCTACTTCACACCCGGCGACCAATTTTGAAAGTCACCCACTCACTCACTCACTCACTCACTTACTCACTCTGCTCGACAGCCAACTAGACCCCCTCCCCCCCCATACATGAGTTTGTCCGGCCAACGTCTCGTCTTCTCAGCAGAGTGCACGCGCAGCCTGCCTGTCTGCATGCGGCACTTGCAGAGCCAGACACGAGGGCGGCCCCTTTCCCCCGGCCCTCACGATGCAAACCTTCAACCAGCGACTATATCGATAGATACTGGAGTGTCTGGATGCCGTAAATGGACATCTGCGTAATTTCTGTTTCTCTACAGAGACAGAAAAAAATAAAGAAATGAAGAGAGAGCCATTCCGTCAAGGAGGAAGACAGAATGAAAATGGCAGACAGGCAGACAGGCAGGCCTCCTTCCCTGTCCTTCCTTTCCTTCAAATTTAAGCTGGAAGGAAGGAGGAGTAAACTTTCACTTCACTGTCTTTCTTTCCCATGCAGTCCCCTAGAAGCGCCCAAGGTTGGTTGGTGGATCGACCCTCTCTCTCCTCTCTGCTTAATTGCAGGGCTCTCTCTCTCCACTCAAATCACTCAGGAAGGCAAAAATCAAGGGAAGCAAATCCAGTCCGAAAGAAAGAAAGAAAGAAACAAGGAAGGGAGAAACAAACAAAGGAAAGAGGAGTGAAGAGTGGACAAACGAACGGCAAAAACCGCAAACCGGTGCCGCCCCCTCCTTCCCTCCATCCTTCCTTCTGCCACATCAATCAATCAAAACACCTCCAACCCTCCATCCACCCCCACCCCCCCCGGTCCTTCACTGCAGCCCCCCCCTGACAAAGATCGATCATGCAGTCAGTCACGCCATTGCAGACGAGATCGGTGCCGTCACAGGCATGCCAGACAGAAGAGAGACCCGAGCCCAGAAACCCAGCGCACCAAAGAACACCCCTGCACGCACTCACGCAGACAGACGACAAACCAGCCAACATACATGTATGAACAAGTCATGCAAACAAAAAAAAAGAGACAGCAGCCACGCATTGATTCATTCAAAGAAAAGAGCACCGGAGAAAACCAGAAGAAAGGTCAAAGCATCTAATACAATACGACAGGAAAGAGAAACTTAATATCCAAACAGAGCAACAGAATGACGAGAAAAAAACCTCAACAGAGAACGGGGAAGTTCGACAGAACTTCTTCTCTTTCGTTCATGAAGAACACACACAATTGCTTTCTTCTCTCCGGTACTCCTGAATAGAAAAAGGCCTTCTGCTATGATTACAAAAGGCCACGCGACATTCTTTCTGCATGAAGCATGCTCCCTCCCTTCGATCCATCTGCCTCCGTGGGCCCATGCGTGTGTCTGTCTGCGTGAAATTCTTTCTATGTGTGTGTGGGTGTCTCTCATCAAATGTGTTCCTTCCTTCACAGACAAACAGCAGAGACAGAGACAGAGGGGTAGAGAGAGAGAGAGAGAGAGAGAGGAGAGTCGCCCTCTCTCATTCTCATTTTTCTAGAGTCCCCCCCCCCCCCCCNCCCCCCCCCCCCCCTGACCGAGAGCAGAGCCCACAAGCACCTGCTTGAGCGAGTGGTCCTCGATATACCACCGTGCTGCGATGTACCCACAACACAGACATACGGGAAGACACGAGGATGAGGAAGGGGGGACAACGTGAAAAGGTTAGGACAGGACAAGAGAAAGGAGGCTCCGGCTCACTGGAGAACGAATTCTTGCTGATAGAGACGGGAGACAGAGAGGCGAACCTGCGAATCGAAAACTGAAAACAGAAGCCGAATGTCGTGAACAGGAAATAGAAGCACGAGAAAGATCTTGCAAGGGGACATCAAAACTGGGCACCGTTTGTACAGACGCTTGTGATTCTCCAAAGGGCAAAAAGGGGGGGAATGGGCACCGTTTGTACAGACGCTTGTGATTCTCCAAAGGGCAAAAAGGGGGGGAATGGGTACCGCAAGGAAGGCCGGACTGAGGCTGACTGACCCCACGGAATGGGCAGCATGAGTGCAGTTGTGAGGCAGAGGATTCCTGCTTTGGCCCCGGCAGAGAGAGGGGGGGAGATGCCGTCGAGGGGCACGAGGAACTCAAGGAAGGTCCAGACGAGCACCGCCACGCAGGTTGCACTGTGGGATGAGGGCATACCGTAGGACCGTACGGCGCTGTTCTCAGGTCTCGGTTCTTTGAAAATGTTCTTAAAGCAGACTTCGCATATGACTGAGATCATCAAAAAAGTTGCCTGCAGAGAGAGAGGGCCACAGACGGACTTGCGGATGTGCAGAGAGAGTAAAGAGGCTCCAAAAAAACTCCTTGCTTCGACTTGGTACTTACGCAAAATGAGGAGGTATGTCTGGGGTTCGCCTTTGCGTAAGCACAGCGAGTTGTTGTATATCAGAGACGGCCGCAACTGGATGGGAAGATCAAAACAACAAAGTGTCCTGATGAGCGGAGAGGAATGTGGAAGAAGCGTGTGTGGGTGTAATTCTTTGGATAAACAAAGGCTTTGAGGCGAAGAACACTCGGCCCTTGAGTGCGTCAAGCGGTCGGTCATTCAGGTCAGTGAGGAAGGTCAATGGGAAAGTTGTTCACACGGCAGGAAAGAGCGGGAGGACCTCCAAACGTTTGTAGATGACGGAAACGCCAAGAGACACATACGAGAAGAGAAACAAAGGGCAGGGTGGGCAGCGGACGATTGAAAGGTGTCAGCACAAACTGACTAAGACCTCTACACTTCAGAAATCTTCAGAGGTAAGGAAGCAAAGTGCTACGAAAGGGGAGAGGGGAGGAAGGCGAGGCACGCCATGCAGATCAAGGACTGACCAGTCCCCACAGAGGGTAAATTTGTTCCCTGAGGAAGAACCAGACAAAGAAGCTGAGACAAACAAGGTAGGGCAGGAAAGAATATGCGACGGCGACTGCAGACAGAGGTGTCACAGGCCTCCGAATTGTGACGGAAAAGCAAGCGTAGGCGGTGGTTTTTGAGGGTTCCGGGATTCCTGCCTCGAGGTCCACATCATACAAAGGCTGCTCCCTCTTTTTCCCAACAGCAGTGGCAGTGATGAGCCCAGTGGACTCATCAATGTCCATCGGCTGGGGTTCTGACGACTTCATTGGGTCTGAAGAGGAAGAGGATGCCATCTTCAAAGCGAACTTCAACAACTTCATCTCATGCTTACTCAGGAGGCTGATCGGATCGGACAACCTCCACGTTGACCTGCTTGCAGTGTCAGAAAGCTAGCGCTCCTTTTCCTAGCTGCACTTTCTGGTAGACTCAATTCATGATCAGTCATGCGCCTTCAACTGTGGCCCCGGAACTGTGGCCCCGGAAATGTGACACGACTGACGCACGCATGACCACGCAGCTCGCGGGTGCTGACGCACGCAACAGTCGCAACTGACGCACGCGGGCACCAAAGGAGACTGCAAATGCAGGCCAGACAATCTCTTTCTTGCAGGAAGAGAAGATCAATGATGCTGCTAGATGCTGCCCGTTGATCGGATTCAAAATAGCTTCCGTTGCGTAGCACAATGACGTCTCTTTGCAGTCTGTGAGAAGATTTTTCGGCCGTGTGAGAGCAGTAACGTTGAGGGTTGGTCGATTCGAGCTCAGAATCGGTTAGGTGCATTCCCGCCGCTGGAGACGTGGGTCAGGAAAGATGCGTGACTTGATTGGTACTCTGGATTTGTCGGATGACGAGGAGCAGGGGGGCCTCAATGAGGACGTCCAGGAGGACGACGAAGAAGAGGACGAGGGGATGGAGTTAGAGGTGAGTGAGGTTCCTGGGCGTGTGTCTTCTCGAAAGGACTGTCATTGCACGTGCGTGACGCTTCACACTCTTTTGTGTGTGTGCTGCTGCTTCGTTTCAGAAGGGCCGTGTCAGCTTTGGAGATCTTCTAGGAGCTGATAATGACGACGAAATGGAGGAAGAGGCAGAGGAAGAGGAGGAAGAAGAGGAAGAGGAAGAAGAGGAGGGAGACGACGAGGAAGAAGACGAGGAAGAGGGGAGTGCTGGTGATGATGATGGAGAGGAAGACGAAGAGGATGAAAGTGGAGAAGAGGAGGAGGAGGATACAGACGAGGAGATGGAGGAAGAGACGGTGCAGATAAAGGGAAAGAAACCAGAGAGCACGAAGAGCAAAGCTAAGGTGAAGGAAGAGCCTACAAGAAGAGAGAAGACAGAACCATCTGAGCACCCTCCATCCGAGCGTCCCTCTCAGATTCCTGCTCACCTTCGGACTGGGGCCTCTTGGACAGACCTCCGTCTCTCCCGTCCTCTGGTCAAGGCACTCATATCTCTCGGGTGGTCTGAGCCAACGCCGATCCAACGAGACGCCATTCCCTTAGCTCTGCAGGGCAGGGACGTTCTGGGCACAGCAGAGACGGGGTCAGGGAAGACGGCAGCCTTCCTTCTTCCCGCCATGGAACGATTACTTCAATTACCCAATGTCCGCCTGCGTATGAAAAGCTTCAACCAGAAGGGCAAGGGAGGCCACGGGCTGGGGGCTGTTGGCACGAAGGTTCTCATTCTGTTGCCAACGCGTGAGCTGGTCCTGCAGTGCTTCTCGGTGTTCAAGTCCCTCGCCAAGGATACGCCCCTGACTGCAGGCGTGGCAACGGGGGGATTTCACAGCGCAGAGCAAGAGAGCACCCTCCGACAACAACCAGACGTGGTCATCGCAACGCCTGGACGGATGCTGGACCTGTTGCTCAACTCTCGGGTGGGTGGGTGGGTGGGTCTGTGCGCATTTGTTCGTTGTATATGTGGCTGCATGTGTGTGTGTCTGCATCTTTCTGTGCAAACGAGACGTGTATGGGCATATGCAGGTGCATGATTTCTTCGTATGTATGCTGGAGGACTGCTGGCACTGGGGTCGACGAGGGAGGTTAATTGCATGTGTGGATTGAGCTCGGTTGTTGCAGGGAGAGGAGAGGCGTGGAGGTGGGCTGTGGGTACGGAGCCTTCTGTGTCACGCTTGTGTGTGGTTGGCGTGCTTGTGTGTGTGCCTGTACGGTAATGCAAAATCTGTCTTTCTCCTCTTCGCATGTGCCCATGCCCGCTTATCAAGGTGTTTCTGTTTGTACTTGTGTGTTACTCCCTGTCTGTGTGTGTGTGTGTGTGTGATCGGACCGCGGTGCTGCTTGCGTGTCTGCCTGTCTAGCTGCGTGCAGTCTGTGCACATGGAGCTGCTTGAGATGGTGATCTTCGACGAGGCAGATCGACTCCTCGAGTTGGGGTTCAAGCAGGAGTGCCTTGGGGTGGTGCGTCGGTGCTCTGCGAATCTGCAGACTCTTCTGTTCTCCGCCACTTTCAGCGAGGAGGTGCACGACCTGGCTGCGTTGACCTTGAAGAATCCTTCTAGAGTCCAGGCAGGGGGGGAGGTCTCGAAGGTGGCCCTCGCAGTGGAGCAGGAATTTGTGGAAGTGCAGGAGGAGAGCGACAGGGAGGCGTGTCTCCTTCATCTGTGCACCAAGACGTTCACTCAAAGGTTCGTCGGGGAGACAGGTAGAAAGGGTAAAAACTGCTTGTAATGAAGGAGGAGAAAAGACTGAGAGAAACGGGGAGGGAGGGAGAGAAAGAAGGAACATAGAGAGAACGAAAAACTCACGTTAAGGCAGAGAAAGAGAGCGTGTGCCAAACAAGCAGACAGTCCCGTGAGGGCAGCTGCACGCATCGACGCAAGTCATCTCCCTTTGTCTGTCCATCGCTTTGCCAATCTCTCTCTCTCTCTCTCTCTCTCTCTCTCTCTCTCTCTCTCTCTTTTCTTGCAGATGCATCGTGTTCCTGCAGACGAAAAAGGAGGCCAAAAGGGTTCGGGCACTCTTCCAAGCAGCAGGCAAGTCGCGGTGAGCCTGGGTTTCCTTCACTGCCTCGCAACTCTCTCTGCACGTCGGTCTTATCATTTTGCATGCATGAGTTACAGTCCGTGCATGAGACCTTTTTATAGTGGCATCCTCAAAGAAGCAGGGGCCGGGACAACGAGGGAGTCGGTGGTTCACATTAAGTTAGTGTGATGTGATGTGTGTCTGGATCTTTTCTTCCCTCTGCATTACTCCTGCTTTGACCTCTGGATTGGCCCTTTCTTTTCTTGTCTCTTTTCTCTCTTTCCCCTTCTCGTGCAGGGCTGAAGGCCGTCGAACTACACGGAGATCTGCAACAGACAGCTCGAATTGGAAATCTTCAGAGGTTTGTTTACTCCTCTTTCTCCCTCTCCATCTCCCGCTGTGTGCGTGTGTGTGTGTGTGTGTGCGTGCGTGCGTGCGTGCGTGCGTGCGTGTGTGTGTGTGTGTGTGTGTGTGTGTGAGAGAGAGAGAGAGAGACTGACTGTGTGTGTGGGTGTGTCCATGTGTAATTGAATGAGTGAGTGAGTGAATGACAAATGGGTCCTGAAATCTTGCGCTTGCCCGGTACATGCTCATTCTGCGAAGACAGATTGTCTTTCTAGATTCAGCCTGACTCTTCGACTGTCGGATGATACTCTTTCCTCATGCCTGCCTCTCTACACTTCTTTTGACGGTCCATCATTCCATGGTTCTTCCTTCAATGCTTCTGCAATCTATTTAGAATGGGGTGCTCATGATGTGCAGTTTTGAGAAGGGCAAGATCGATTTCCTCGTTGCCACCGAAGTCGCGGCACGGGGCCTGGACCTCCCGGCAGTCAGCGCCGTTGTCAACGTCTCCGTGCCTCTGGCCGCAGACAGGTCAGAGAAAGAAAGCGCAAGGGCAGAGTGAAGATCCCATTTTTAAGGTAGACTATTCTCCATGTTTTCTTCATCTAATTTTTTAAGGTA
Organism: Chromera velia; assembly: GCA_018398765.1. Classification (NCBI taxonomy): domain Eukaryota; family Chromeraceae; genus Chromera; species Chromera velia. The sequence continues at coordinate 77,875 of JAHBMJ010002675.1, read as the reverse complement.
GAGTATTCTCCATGTTTTCGTCGTCTGACCACAGTGCTTTCTCATTCTACCCGCACACTTGCACGAGCTCCCATCACACCATTTGACCTTTTGGTTTCCTGCTCTCTGTCAGACGAGTTTGCCTCTTTTTGCCCTCTCGAAAGTGCGCCAGCGCATGACCAACACTTCAAATTCCATGTTATTTGCAGATATGTCCACCGAGTGGGCCGGACAGCCCGCATGGGCGCCGCCGGCCGTGCGGTGACGATCCACACAGTGGCAGAGAGGGGGAGGGTGAAGAAGTTGGTACGGGAAGTGAATTCGTTGCAGAAGGGGAGTGGGGGGGGAAAGGGGAAAGAGAAAACTGTCAGCGCTATCCAAAACAGAAAGGTCAGTCTTGACAAAGTGAGAGAGAGAGCGCTCTGAACTTGATGCTGAGAATAAAAAGGGCTCAGGGGGGGCCCTTGACGGACCATGCAGGACAAAAAGAAAGAACCAACCATGCATCTTGTCGGAATTTTAAAAGGAAGTGAGGGTGGAAAAGAAGAAAAGTGGGAGAAAAGAATTTGATTTGTTTGCCCTTTCTGTCATCTTTTTTGTCGGCCTTTTAGGAGAAAATTGATGAGAGTCCGTTGGAGGAAAAGATTTCGGTCCGGACATGTCGAATGCCATCTGCTCTCCCCTCTTTTTTTTGCTTCTGTTGTCGTGTCGTGCCTCAGTGAGGTGTCCTCTCTCTGGTTTCTTCGTGGCTGTATCTCTGTCAGTCGTCCCTCGCTGCGACGTCAAGTCCCATGCAGGAATATCCGTCGCTGCAAAACAATTAACGGAAAGACGAGAGTGATTGCTGTGTGTGCAGGTGCCTCGCGAGGCTCTCGATCGGTGGAAGAAGAAGGTTGGTAGGTACTCACTTGAGTGTCCCTCATGATCTTGGAACTAATTTTGCTTTGCTCCGTTGAGGAGAGGACGGGCAGCTCCGAACAAAGAAAGGAAAAGAGAAGAGACTGGAAGCGCAAACAACCGCCTGTTTCGTCCATGCCTTCACTTTTTGGATAGTCCTTCCATCGTTCCGTTTTTCCTTCTTGAGCGGGGAGGGAGAGCTTCACTTGGCGCTTCTGTTGTCGAGAAGCCGTCTCGGTGTCCGAAAGAAAGCGAAGCTGCACACCGACGAACAGATCACTTCACTTTCAATTTCTCGATTGGTAAACATTCCTGCTCGTTTGTGTACACTTTTTCTCTCTCCACACGCATGCATGCACTGTGCAGATCCGCCACTTGGAGGAGCAGGTAGCGGACCTGTTGGAAGAGATCAGGGCAGAGGACGACATGAGGAAGGCAGAGCTGGAGTTGAAGAAGGCACACAACATGCTCAAGTACAAAGGTGGGTGGGTGCGTAGTTCGGGTAGGATCAACAGAGGTTGGTTGAAAGAAGGAACTTCGAGGCATGCTTGGGATGGAGTATTCATCAGAATGTGTGAGCGTCCCTTTTGTGAACGACTGCATGTGTTTTCGAGGACCGGCCGTCTCCCTCCCTCCTTCCCTCCGTGTTTGCAGACGAAATTATGAGTCGGCCCAAGAGAGAGTGGACCAGCTCGACGAGGGACAAGAGAGTGCAGAAGAAGGAGAGCAGAGAGATGGCGTTTGCAGCACTTGAAGAGAACGGAAATAGGCACGAGGTTTCGTCGAAACGCAAGAGGGGAAGGGAAGAGGAGGACGAGGAGGATGAGGGGGACGCTGATGTGTTTGGTGCCCTGGCTGCCATGAAGGGCATGAACCAGAGGGACTCAAAGAGCAACCTGTCTGCTGCTGCTGGAAAGGGAAAGGGAGGGGGCACGCAGAACAGGGCAGAGAGAAATGAGAAATCTAAGGGACAACCAAAGAAAAGCGCAAAACAAATCGAGGTCAGCGGATGTAGGAGGGGGGTTTTGTCGTGCATTGATTGACTCGATCGTGCGTGCGTGCGTGCGTGCGTGCGTGTGTGTGTGTGTGTGTGNTGTGTGTGTTTATGTGTGTGTGTGTGTGTGTGTGTGTTTATGTGTGTGTTTATGTGTGTGTTTATGTGTGTGTTTATGTGTGTGTTTATGTGTGTGTTTATGTGTGTGTTTATGTGTGTGTTTATGTGTGTGTTTATGTGTGTGTTTATGTGTGTGTTTATGTGTGTGTTTATGTGTGTGTTTATGTGTGTGTTTATGTGTGTGTGTGTGTGTGTGTGTGTTTATGTGTGTGTTTATGTGTGTGTGTGTGTGTGTGGTGTTTCTGCCGAATGGCGACCACCTTTTCTCTCATGCCCTCTTTGGTCTGAGTTGGAGATAGTGCGTGCTCTAGTGTCATCCTGGTATCTTCTCCTCATTGAAAGGGGCGATATCGATACAATCTCACAATCTTAATGAATGAATGTCCAACTCGATGGGCTGAAGAAAGATCTCGAGATTTTCTTCTCTCTGTTTGTCTAATTTCTTTCCAGATAGACAAGTTGCCCGTTTCTTTCTTTCTTTTTTTCTTTCTTTCTTTCTTTCTTTCTTTGCGTGTCGAGACTCTCAGGTTCTTTGTAACTCTCTATCTGTCTGTCTATCTGTTTCGTTTTCCTTTTCTTTTTCTTCCTTCAGGTTGAACAGGCGTTCAGGCTCGCAAAAGGAGCCAGCAAGGCGATGAAGAAGTAAGCCTGTCTCTCCTCCATGTTTCTCCAGTAGCCTCCCTCGTTTGAATTTTCTATTCAGTTTTTCTCTCCCTCTTTCTCCCCCTTCCCCCGATCCCTTGTTCCTCTTTCTCGATACTCCTCGTTGACTTGCTCAGACCACGTTCCATTGACATGTGAACCTTTTGTCCAGTCCATTTCTTCGTTTCTTTGCTCCTCCATAGTTCCCTGCTGGGTGAACCTGGACCCCGGCCCCTTCACGTTTGGTGCCTCCTGCCAATCTACACGTTCCTCCCTCCCTCCTGCCCTTCCTCTTTCCCCTCCTCCTCTCTTCTCCAGACAGAACCGGGTGATCATTCATTTTTATACTGAAATCTTTTGAATGAATGAAAGAATGCAGAATTTTCATACAGGATGAAAATGAATGAATTATATATGAAAATGAATGCAGACAGAACCGGGTGATCAGGGCCCGAGTGGACGACAGGGCGAGAGACGAGACGGACGAGGTGCGACGATTGACGGTACGTGATGATGTGATGGATGCAGAAAGGCAGGGGGGTTGCAAGTTCATGAATTGTTCTTTGTGCACGATCGATGCCGGAGAGAATTCGATGCTGGGAGGGAATCGAAGGTGTGCAGATGATCAAGTACGTCGTTTGCTCGGCAGGCAGGCAGGCAGGAACAATTTTGGAGAGATGAGGTTCCGTGGTAAGGGACCCATGGATCAACGGATGGACAAATATCCAGAAACATTACATGGAAGTATAAAATACAGAGGGTGGGGCTGGGTGCTTGCTCTTTCTGATCTCATGTTTTCTTTCTTTTTCTCTCTCTCCATGTATCAAAATCTGCCAAATGGCAGCAGAGAACATAAGAAACAGCTGATTGCCTCGCGCTGCATCTCTACCTTCTCTGTGTGCGGCACTTCTGTCATAATTACGCACGCACACACACACACACACACACACACACACACGCACGCACGCACGCACGCACGCTCACTGACTCACTCACTCACACACACACACACACACACACACGCACGCTCACTGACTCACTCACTCACTCACACACACACACACACACACACACACTCACTCACTCACTCACTTACTGCCTTTGATCTATTGATTCATCTCTCTATGTGTATGTGCATTTTGATCTGTGTGTGTGACTGTGGCCCCTGAAAGGCCAAATCCTGACTACTTTCTCATTTCGCTTCGTCGCTCTCAATACAACATTCCCACGATTGCCTTCTTATCGACCCTGCACATCGACACGCACCGTCATACTCCGCTGCGCTGCAGGGCAAGAGTGCCTTGAAGGTGAAGGCCAAGAAGATGCGCGAGAAGGCAAAGAAGCGGGAGACACGAATGAAAGGAAAGGGAAAACCGAGGGGGGTGCCGCCCTCTGGAGACAGAGAAGGGGGGGGAGGGGGAAAGAAGGTTCGCAAAGAGGGAAAGGCCTCCAAAGGAAACGGGGGCAAGCGAAAAGGTAAAAGGTGAGGTTACCAAGCTGGAAGGTGGCTATACGAAGGCGAAAATGCCCAAAACCTGCGTTATAGTCTGCGCATGGATGGCTAGTAGCAAAACAACTACATAAACTATAAATAAATGAAAACAGAATTAAGCAAAATCAACCTACAATTAAATAGATTGAATATTATAATAAAAATTTAAGTAGAATTGTATGAAAAATAATTTTGAAACTGAGTTATTCAATCTGTTATTGTTCTGAAAAGAAAACATTGCTGGAATTAAGAACAAAGCCATAATAAGCCATGATAAGTGATAAGTAAGTGATAAGTGATTCGTGGTACCCTAGAGCACTGTCGCCATTTTGTCTTATAGATCAAATAGAGGTCGCCCCCGATATAATTTTCGTGTAACTATACATCCTGCAGTATCCCGCAGAAGTATGCAGAAGTTTTTTTTTAATGGATATTGGCGGGGCAAAGGGGCGGCAAAGGCTGCACTGGTATATGCTGCTGCGGAGAGGTTTGTATGAAGTAGCCTCCAGGCTGCGGGCGGGAAAAGAAGACCAGAAGCTGAAGCCCAAAGACGTTGGGGGCGCCCTCTTTAAGGGGGGTACGTCCGGAACAAAAAAAAACAACGAAGTGCCAAACTTTTATGGTTGTCGGCCACCTTTTCAGGTACTTTTAGATACTTTTAGGCTGCTCTGGGGGGTTGAAAAATAATTCTGGTATCCAAGGGTCTTAGATAAGCTTCACTGACCCCCCTCCTCCCCTGGGTCCCATATATGCCACCGCATAGGTCATGCTTATCCAACTATGGGCGCCGCCGCATTTGGCCGTGAATTAATCTACCGTGGACCCCCCCCC
>JAHBMJ010002675.1:58326-72913 GCA_018398765.1 Chromera velia | reverse complement strand
GGCCCCCCCCCCCCCTTATCTAATAGGCTTGGATACCGGAATTATTTTTCAGTCCCTGGACCCGCCGTGGGCCCTCGGAAAGCCCTGAGCGCCCAGAAAAACCTCTTTCCCCCCCCTTTCCCTCCCGGTAAGAGCCCACCATACAGCCTATCATACAGTGGCTATAGTACGATTTAGATGTGCCAATTGTAAACTGTTGTTCACATGGCGACTGCATATAAGTTTTTGTAAGAGCCAGAATCTGGCCCTTATATAAGAGACAGTTACAGAGGCGCTTGCTCCGCTCGCAACTCTAAAGGCTCCGGAGGGTATGAATGAATGAATTACAGCTCCACCCTCCGCGGGGCCATGCATGCAGGCATGCATCGCCAGGGGCCGCTGCATCAAGTTGTGAGGGCATGCCAGGGCCTGCATGTAAGCCCGCGCGCAAGCCTCTCACCTCATGCAGGTTTGTCGGAGGAAAGAAGTCGCGGGGGATTAAGTGCCCCCCGGGTGGAAAGCTCCGTGCAAACATGTTTCAAGCCTCGCTCCGTCCTCCGAGGCCACGGAAAGCTATATACGGATCTGGCCAGCCCTTAAGATTCTGAATCCTTAACTAGAATCCTTAAGAGCCAGAGCAACACATCTGGCTCTTAATTCAGCAGGCAGTCCGGCTCTTACAACTACGCTGTTTGAGAGCCAGACTGACGATCGATAAGTTTCACTTCACCGAGCTGCTCCACAAGATCCAGGCTCCAAACTGCCGACATGGAAAATCGTATGGAAGCCCCCTTTGGGGTGTTAAAACAACGGTTTACAAACAGGACTGTTACTCGAGTCCGAATTATTAAATCTCCGCTTTCTGGTGCCGGAAGACCACCATCTCATTCGTTGTCATGCAGTAACTGTCAAAGTTTCAGCTCCTTCTTGTCAGTTCTCTTCGATCACTAAATTGTTTTATGAGACGTTATCGATAACTTTTTTTTCTCTCGCATGCCGTTGGCGCTCCAAAAAAAGTTCTCGACACATACTAAAAGTCCCGGTACATTTAACCTGGGCATGCACTGAGCAACAGACTTTACCAGCTGCAACGCGGAAAAGGACCTCTTTGGGTCAGCAGAAATAGGAGACGGCTTCTCTAGTTGTCTCTAGTTAAATGAAGGGAGTGAGTTCGAAATTCTCTCTCTCTCTCTCTCTCTCTCTCTCTCTCTTTCTCTCTCTCTCTCTTTCTCTCTCTCTCTCTCTCTCTCTCTCTCTCTCCCTCTCTCTCTGTACCGCTTGAGCTCTATCTACCTGGCAAAGTATTGTGCCTTGCCGTTGAATCTATGGAAACGTCTGTGCCTGTACCTGCGGGAGATGCGCCTATGACCCCGCATACCAGTAAGGCACCAAAAGGGAGTCCAGCGGCCTCTCCCACCCCACACAAACACAAGGTGAGCGACCTTCTAATAGTATTTTTTATCTTCGTGTGACTGTTTATGCTTCCCAGGTGTAGGCGCCCGTGGCTCCTTTTTTTCTTATATCCCTCTCAGCTGCAAGAAAGCTGCTACTTTCTGTCTGGCCTTGTCTTTTTCTTTCTTCCTTCCTTCTTTCCTTCCTTCCTTTCTTTTTTCCTTTCTTTGTTTCTTCCTTCCTTGCTTCCTTCCTTTTCTTTGTTCCTTCCTTCCTTGCTTCCTTCTTTCATTCCTTCCTTCGTTCCTTCCTTCCTTTTTTCCTTTCTTTCTTTATTCCTTCCTTGCTTCCTTCCTTCTTTCATTCCTTCCTTCCTTCTTTGCTTCCTTCCTTGAACTTCCTTCCTTCCTTCCTTCCTTCCTTAAAGTTCCTTCCTTCTTTCCTTCCTTCCTTCCTCTCTCTCTCTCTCTCTCTCTCTCTCTCCTCCTCTCTCTCTCTCTGTCTGTCTTAGACTGTCTGTCTGTCTTTCTCTCTCTCTCTCTCTCTCTCTCTCTCTCTCTTTCTCTCTCTCTCTCTTTCTCTCCCTCCCTCCCTCTCTCTGTCTGTCTCTCTGTCTCTCTGTCTCTCTCTCTCTCTCTCTTTTTCTTTCTTTCTTTCTTTCTTTCTTTCTTTGTTTGTTTGTTTGAATTTAATTCTTTCTTTAGTTTTTTTTGCTGTAATAGTATTTTAAAAGTTCCTCCTCTGTGTTTATGCAGGCAGCCGCGGCCACAGACAGGGAAGGGATGGGCGAGAGTGACGCCCTCACGTTTTGTCACACAGAAGGGACCGATACGTCTGCCCAGCCCTTGAAGAGGCAGTCTGAAGGAAGGATTTAGGTCGTTCTGTCAGACGGAGGGTCGATCCGACCACGCAGGAAAACGTGGACGGCAAAACTGTCTGGAAGAAGACGACATGCATCATCTGGGTCTAACTCAGTCGGTTATCATCATCTTTTGCCTAAAGAAGATAGATGGATATATATGAGAGATAAAAACTCGATGGAAACAGAATGCCTGCCTCGCGCCTCTTTCTCTTTCCAATCATTATAGAAGCAACTTCTTCAGCCATGTTGATGTGAGTCTGCAAGCTAACAAAAGAAAGAATAACAAAGACCGTGAACAAGGAAGAAAAGAGCCTTGAGGAGGAGTCCACTAGTGCGAGAAAGAAAAGAAAAAAGAGCTCACTCCATCATGCCCAGAGACTAAAAGCTGATAGTCCCCAACCGCATGCACATGTTTTTGTTTTGTCCTTTTTGATATGCTTTCTAAGCACGCCGTGTTACAAAAACCTCACAGACATCATCATCTGTTGTCTTCCCTTCCCTCCCCTTTGTAACGGGTCGGCAGTGGTTGAAGGGATTGCCCCGAAAAAACAGGAGAGCAGAAATGCTAGCATCAGGCGGGGGCCTGCTAGAGGACTGCAGAATTTCCGTAGAATGGTGAGCTGGTGCTCAGAGGTGTGTGTCATCACTGAATTCCTCCTGTTCTCTCTTTTCATAAAAAAGAAAGAAAGAAAGAAAAAAAAAAAAAAAAGGAAGAAAAAAAGAAAAGAAGAAAAGGAAAAAGGAAGGAAGGAAGGAAGGAAGGAAGGAAAGAAAGAAAGAAAGACTGTGTGACGAGATAGAGTGCATGCCTTGCATGACTTAAGCGATCGTGGAGTCTCAAGAGTACCTGCAGGCACAGAGAAAGCATCATACGCAAGTCTCAGACAGATCGGCATACGCTTAGCCAGTCAATCCTTTGCTGAATTATTAATCAGTTAGACAGGTACTCTGCCCGTCCGTCCGTCTGTCCTCCATCAGTTAGTTAGCCAAACAGAGCGAGCTTAGGAGCGAGCGAAGAAGGAGAGGAGAACAAAGAAGGAAGAAAGGACGAAAGGAAGGAAGCAAGCAAGTGAAGCTATCCATCTTACACCTTTTTTCTTCTGAATTGCAGGAATGCCTCGCATTTGTTGAGGACATGACGATACGTTTGCACGTTTGAGATATTGTGATCGAAGTGGATGATGTCATGAGTGCAGCTCAGCCTGTAGCAGTTTTTTCGACAATCACGTGCAGATGCAGTCGTTCTTTTCGTTTTCAGCATTTTGACCCAATGAAGGCCTTACAAAGTCATGCCTCTCTTCCTTTGCTAAAAAGAAATTCCGTTTATCGAGAGCGTCTCACCCCAATTTTAGACCTAGATCTAAACCTTCTGCCTCTTCGTGAATTGTAAACTTTCTTCTGCCTCCGCGCCTATCCACTTCTCTGATGCACTCGCTTTAATTTAGCTAGCTGGCTCCATTCTCATCCATTCTCATTTTCACGCTAGTTTTTACGCATCGTTATTGTATGTTTACACACGGACAGAAGACAACATACACAGTGAAGGTAAAGAGCCAGACGTAAGGGCTCGAGGAGGAAGCCCCAACATTGGAATCCCTTCAGATGAAAGAATACCCTTAATTGCTGCATGCGATTAAGTACCGACAGGACACAGTCGCCCAGGCTCTGGCCACCAGGGGTATGACTTACTGGGGTCAAGGTCCACTGAGGAGGAGGAGGGAGTTGTGCGAGAAAGAGAAGCACTTCTTGTCAGGTTCAAGTCGGGAAGGAGGGTCAACTCTGTGCACCTTAAGCGATAAGACAGGGAGAAAAAAGAAGTAAAAGCTGTCCTTGAGCTCCTCTCTGCGAGGTAGGTGCAGAAAGCAGTGGAAAGGGCTGCTGCACTTTTTACACAGCAGGCAGAGGGTCAAAGTACTGTTGACAGTCGACGAGTCTGCCTGCTTCCTCTGGTAGAGGAAATTTTGAACAGTCTCCTATTTAGCCCTCTCCTTGAGGGGGTAACCGCTCTGCAGACAGCTTCCCTGCCTCCGTGCTCTGCTATACGCTCTTTGGGAGGGGTTGGTAGAATTAGGAGAGAAGGCAAGAGAGCACGCAGACGTACCAGTTGTATCATCCTCCCCCTCTTCTTCTCAGCAGGCCCCCGAGCCCCTCTCTCCTGTCGAGACACTTTTTGGAACTCTTATGAGAGCCTCCCTCACAGCAAGGGAATTTTGCACTGAGAGAGCCAGGGAGTTGCGGGTTCTTGTGGTGAGGGAGAGGAGGGAAGATTTGAAGGGTGTCCAGGAGGGTGAAGGGGGGGGTTCTGCGGCAACTCGGGGAAAGGGGGGTGCAGCTGCAGCTAAGTAGAGGGTGTGGGGGGAAAAAGACGATGGGGAGCTCCCCGAAACAGTGCGTCAGCGGGAGCTAGATGCACCGAGGGCAATGTACGTCAGGTCTACAGAGATCTTCGGGAACGAGAGGGAGTATCAATTTGACCCTCTCCTCTCCTTTATGCTCCTCTATCCATGCAAAGCACCCCATGTCGAGGGAGCTGGCGAGAAGGATAAAGCCAGAAGGGTGCGAGGAGATTCAAAGGTTGATGGCACCGTTGCTTAAGGCAAAAAACCAGGCAGTGGTAGTCTTGAGATAAAGAGAGAGTCAGGAGCTGGACGGAAAACGTTTAGCATGGCAGTACAGCCAGTCTCCTGTCGCTTTCCTGCCTCTGTCACTCGAATTGAACGCAGAGCTTGCAGCATTGCTTCCCCCTACAGCAACACCAACACAGACGGCAGCGGTTGGGGCCATGATCTCTTCCTACCGTCTGGTGCTCGTTCAGGGTCCTGGGGGGACAGGGAAGACCTTCACTGTCATCGCTGCTTTGAGGGTTCTCATTACGACAAACGCTTTGTGTCACATTCTGGTGGGCGCAGATTCCAACGGTACAATAGATAACGTTCCTGATGGAGGCGTTGGAGAAGAATGGCATCAGTGCAGTCAGAACTGGGAAGTCGAAGTCTGCCTAGATTCTGGAGGAGAATATGTGAAGTCAGTCACTGACAGGGGGTCTGAAAGAAGGTTAGAAATTATTTTGCGCGGGTCTTTCCTTTTCTTTTGATTGCTTCATATATTGGATATCTACAGAGAAGTGTTTAGTTTTTTGCTTACGCACTGTGCGCACAATCATGGGAAGTAAACCCTTGTTTTTCTTTATCATGGCGCAGGCATGCATTGGCTGTTTTTCTTCGCTCTATTTTCAGGAGACCTGTCAGCTTCTTTGTCCAGCTGCTTCACAGAGAGGGTTCTTCAGTTAGCAGAATGAATTGTTTTGTCGGCTTTGCTGTATTAGTCACGTGCTGATCGATGCATCTTCGCAGAGTTCTTGCCTCAAATGACGGACTCCTTCCGAAATGCCATGATCGGGTAAGGCAAGCTCCAGGAAGCTGACAAAGTGATTAAGGAGAGACTTCCAGGTACTCTCACATTGCTTAAAACTCTTTGTTTTGAGCTTTTAAGCATTGTTTAATATATAAAAAATACTAAAAAAGCTGGAGAACTATGGTTGTTTTGGAGACCGTTTTAATGTTAGAGACCGTTTGGGATAGATTTGTCTTATAAGCCTCGAAAGGTCAGTTCAGATATTGCTGTCATTCTTTTCGTCCCTCGAGATACTTGGAGGTGGCTTAGGAGTTCACTCTAATTCATGCATGGTTTGAGTACGAGGTGGGAAAAGGGGAAGCGGTTAATTCTATCAGCCAGTTAGTCATTTTTAGTCATGGAAGAAGCGGGAGAGAGAGAACGTAAAAAAAATAATTGGTCACTCATACATACAGTCGATGTAGAAGACTCAGTGAGTCCGACGTACAGTCATGGGAGAACAAGGGTAGCATTATTCATCCATTCCTTTATTTATTCACTCATCTTTTGCAGCTTACATCATGGACTGAGTCACGAATTGGCCGTCTTCCCTCCTAGAGGCAGATCGTTTGTTTGTCTGCTCGTAGACAGTCATACCACGCAGAAGACGAGATGGATCGAAGGCTCATTTTCTTAGCCATTCATTCTTTCTTCTATCTGTCAGTCAGTCAGTCCGTCAGTCCGTCAGTCAGTCAGTCAGTTAGTCACAACTGGAAGAGGACGAATGTGAGAAAGGACAAGAACTTTGTAATTCAAGGAGTGAGTCTGTCATCCTGTTAGACATTCACGCAGGCAGGGAAGAGACCTAGGGAAGAGAAAATTGCAAGCGCTTAGTTACATGAGGAACTTAGTCTAGTCGTGGTTAGTGCTCAGTGCTAGGTGCTGAAGATTACTGTCCAATTTAAACACTTCCATGCCTGCATGCATACATGATTTGTAGGCTTTGTATTCGATGCACAACTTTTATTGATGTCCATGTCCCTCTATCTGCTTTCCGTCTGTTTTATTGCTTGCAGTGTGGGAGGGGCAGTTCTCCTGAGCAAGAGGTACGAGGTCGTCAATTTGGATGAGGCACCTCAGTCCATGAGTGAGTCGTCAGACATTGTCCTGAAATTCAGTAGCACTGGATCAGAGCTCGAGCATAAAATTAATGAGAGAAAATTACATTCGTCAGTGTTAGAAAAGGGATGACAGACCAAATGAAGCGGTTTGCCCGATCCACTAACTGATTGCACATAAAGAAGGAGGACGAGACATGCAGGGCAACGGGAAAGGAAGTTCAACTGTCTAGACCCTTGCAGGCAGGCAACAGAAAGTCGATCGTCTCGTATAGTATTCCTTGCATGCGGATCAATCTATTGTATCCCCTGTCTCTCTGGCTGTTTTTTTGAATGCCTCGATCCTTCCTTACAGAAATGAAGAACTTGATTCGCTGGGACCTGCGGACACAGAGACACTGTCAGGTTCTTGTCGGCAACCGTAAGTAGCTCCTGCCTACGATCAAGTCCCAGGCTGCCAAGGCAGAGGGGTTTGATGTTTCTCTCTTTGAGCTCCTGCTCAACCGGAAGGTTACGAAACTCCACTTTCTGGACGTACAGAGGCGCATGCACCATAGCATTGCCGTAAGTCGCAAACCCCTACAGATAGCACCCTTTGCAAGGTTTTTGCCCTCATCTTGATCGCTCTGTGCTTGCTCCATCTCCTCTTGATACTTTTTTTTTGTCTCACCACCCCCTCTTCTCTTCTTCACTCCTTGTTGCTTCTTGAGCTGCCTTCTGTATTCTTTTAATTCATTCATGTCTTTTTACTAGCTGTTTTACTTAAATTTCCGAAGCTCTCGCCCTTGAGTTGTCAGTATTCTTTTCATATGCAAACTTTTCTCAGATAGAATCAAGGGTCCACCTGGTACTACCGGGTCTTGTTAATCACGTTTTTGCTTCCAGGCTGGGGTTTCTACATGGGTCTCTCCTAACACAGTTTTTGGTTTCCCCTCTTTCTCATTACATTTGGTCATGGCAGTGATTATGTCTTAATATTCTCTATTAACTTCATGGCCGATTGCAACGCATGCAAGAGTTTCCCCCAAGGGAATTTTATGAAGGAAATCTGTAGAACGCAGGTCGGTTTTGCAGTGTATGAAATTTATTATGGACCCGCTGACAACTCCATTCTCGAAATCGTCTTGCTCCTAGTGAAGTCGTTTATGGCTATGTCCATTTGTGGGCGCTCTGTTCAGAGCAGTGTCTCCCTGAGTGTCTAATTCCACGTGGTACTGCATATATTAACATTGTTTTGGGGATCTCCTTCGTATAGTGATGACCGAATTTTTAATAGGGAAGTAAGTTCCCTTTAATTCTTTTTCGTATGCAGGGGTGAGGGATGCGGAAAGGAGGGGATCGCATACAGGTCTCCCTTGCCTGCTTGGCCTCTTAGCCTCAGTATACTGGTTATGCCCGAGTCTTCTTTGTAAAAACACGGATGACACCAGAGGACAGGATCGGAACCGGGTTCAAAAACCTCTGGTCAGTTTCGATCCTGCTGCATGGATTGCTCGGTGAGTAGATCAAGTGATTGAACATGCAACTTGACCTTCAGGGACAGACTCTTTTCCGTTCACCGAGCCGAAATCCTGATAACTAATTGAATGGCGTCTGAACATTTTTAGCTCGTATGCTCCTTTGTTTTTGAGACATCAATCACCCCATACAGTCTGTCTGGCAACCAATGGAGCTCACAGGAAGGAAACCGTTGTCTCTCTCTCAACCATTTGTTGCTCTTTGTGATGGAACTCCTGTGTGCAGTGGAAAGAACGAGCGGGTAATAGAATGGTGGGTAGATCAGACCCTAAATCCTCCGTTGCAGTCAATGAACGGCCCCCACCCCGCCCCTGCTCATGTACCTCCCTACCGCTGCCCCCCTTCCCGTAGGTGCCCCCCTCCCCACGGCCGTCCGGTCAATCACATCGGTCAGTTTTGCTTTCGTCGGAGATGTGGCACACAACCGGGCCTGCAGCTGTTTGTCTCTCTTACCGCACATATGCACTGCAGTTCATTTCTTTTCTGGCCATAAATGCGGAGGTCTAGATCTATGCACTCACTCACGCACTCACTCACTCATTGAGATTTGAGACCAAGCATATGGCAGGAAGAATGCAGCAGACTTATTGATTGTATATAATGCTTGCGTTGTAGGGCTCGGTAGCTTCTGAGGTCTCAATCATAGCAGCCACAGTCTGTCAATCAATCTATATTTGTTCGTCTTTATGTCAAGAAACGCAGGTTTACTTCGAAAGTCGTTCAAAAAGTCATTCAGATGGGCGGGTGAACAGGTATTTTTACGTTTTTTGGTACGTCAGATTGGTCTGATTTCTAGTCTGGCAGCGTCTGGCAGTTGGCTATTAATTTGGGTCAGTCTGTCTATATCGTCCGCCGTTCGTTCATCTGATTCGGCTGCATGGGTCCATCAGTCAGGTTTAGTATGAGTCGGTCCATCAATCGATCACTTTTTTCATTAAAGTGAGAACCGCTCAACTCTAGATTTACCAGCATCTCAGACAGGCGCCTCTTCAGTCTGTCAGGTATTTCGTCAGAGAGTCCTGAGTTGAGAAGAGAGCCCGAATCAATGGATGATTCTGCTTTTCTCCTTCCCTCCTTCACATTATTTTATGCAGGTTAAGATCGAGAAGAGTGTGGGATTTAAATTCTCTCAGACCTCAGGAGGCTCAACGTGATACTCATAAGAGTGAGAAGGCAATTGGTGGCCGTTGGAGACCAGAGCACCCTCACATGAGTTTGAAAGCAAAATTGATGCTTCCATATACATACACACACACATCCATGTGGAAATCGGCATGCTTGTCTTACCGCCCACAGTGACTCTGCCAAATCCGTGCACATAAAATTTTAGGTTACCCGCATTCATTGTGTCTTTGCAGCACTAGCTCTAGCTTCCACTTGAGGAAGTATGTCTCTTGGTACATTTTTTTCGCTTTGGCACCTTTCAATCTTTTGGTTTCTTTCTGCATGTCCACTTTTTCTGCTCTTTTTGCTCAGTCGCAGTCCCTTAGGTTGATTTTCAGGCCTGCATGATCATGTCTTTCCCCCCTGCATGCAGGATGCATGTAGGAAGGCTCCCTCAATTTCATGTGACGAAGGTGGGCGGAGTGGATCAAGCTGGGTGCATGGTGTGTGTTAGACCTTCGATGGCCCTTTGCAGCAATTCTATTGCATGGTGATGATGCTCTCAAGAGCAATCAGGGTGACCAGTGCTCATACAAGCAGCAAGACAGGGATATGAAGTTGTAAAAGCTCCCACAAGCGCAACAAAGAGGTGGAAAAAACGCTCGCATGATCATAAGAGAAAGAGTCGAAGTGAGCTAGTTTGCCTCTGGAAGTGCCTAACTCTGATTATGCTTGCAAAAGCTTACGGGGGAAGGGTTTGTAGTCGGTGGTTTTGGGTTTGTTAACAGATTCTCAGTGCATTGTTTGTTTCAGTAAAGAGTCGCAGCATTTCATGGCAAGCAGTGCTTTCAAGAGCAGATGGGGGTGCAAGCCTAATGGCATGAGCTAGGGCATGAGCGGTGAACAATAATTCTACAATTCCTTGTATGTGTAGAACGCTGAGTCCTCGACGGAAGATCAAAGGGAGGAGTGAAAGCACTACCGTTTTAGACTGCCGTTTGAATCAACCTCCTTTATTCGCATGCTCAGAAAAATGGACCTTTGTGATTCTCATGCTCAGCAAAATGGATATACAGCTTGCCTGTATGCTTAGTATCCAGTCGTTTTCTCCTTTCCTATCATTGTATAGCTCTTGTGTGCGTCCAATTGCCGTTCTTGGCTAATGGAATTGGCAGTTTCTCCCGACGTCTGTTCTGTAGTCTTGTTTATCTGTTCGCTTGTTCGTCTGGTTTTCTACCCTTACGCATCTTGTCTCTGCGATCTTTGATTCCCCTGGTAATGAGTGTTTTGTTTTTTCAGATACAGTCTAAGCCATAGAAAAACTCCGACTTGAAGAAGTCAATTGAGATCACTTTGAAAGATTTAGTGCGCAGCATGGAGTGACTCTGTGCCTTGCCCTATGCCTGTCCCCTCTCTTCTCCCTCTGTGGGCTTAGACTCTACCCTTTTGACTGTTCTGCATGGACATGCGAAGCAGTCTTTCCCTCACTCAATCAAATACTACGATGGGCCGTTATCAGGTGTTACTACATGGTTTAGGACTCACCTCGTCACTGTTTATTGCCATCTATCAATTGTTTGTCTGTCATCTTGTGGGGGTGGCCGGACCAAGGGCTTAATCAGGGAAATAGTCACTGCTGAGATCATGCACTGATAAGGCTATGTGACACCTAGTATAGCACATCTCTTTTAAATGTTCATCAATATTAATTTGTATTATTTACTAGGTTATTTGCGATTTCATAGATTTTTTTTTGCAGAGTTGTTAAGTTCTAACAAACTCACCTTACAGAAACTGGGATTTTATAAGATTTTAAACTAAGATTTTGGGGGATTTTAGTAGATTTTATGGTTTTTTGGCTACACTGAACTGAATTTTAAAATGTTTAATCCAAACAGCTAGTCCAAACAGATTTTTGCTGACATTATGGCGGATTTTGTGGAATTTTATGTATTTTTGCTCAAATTAGCTGAGATTTTAGTGAGTTTTTGAATTTGAAATCCTAAGTTGAAAGTCTGGGCGCTAGTTAAACTTTTTGAGCTGAGGGATAAATGCCTTTAATAATAAAACTAGTAAGATGAGTATAATTAATAAAGCATTGTCCTAGACTCATGTATTGTATGATGGCCTATATAAACCAATTGATAAGTGAATCTTAAAGTGATTGATGATCGTTGATAATGATATGAGAGGTTAAATCTTGGACTTAAATTAAGCCCAAATCATTGTCAGGACTATGGACAACCCAGCGTCAAGACATTCCAAACCGCCGCATGCAGACATGCAGGGGGGGGGGGGGGATTTCTTAAAGACTAGGACGCACTGACAAACCTTTATGCCTTCCAGTCCCGATGGCAGGAAGGGCTTCCAGTCTGATGGCAGGAAGGGCTTGAGGTTCTACTTCCTCTGTGCCTCGCGCAGGCTCTCTTCCAAGAAAACGATATCATAATAATGATACACTACTTTTTGCACCAGTCCTAGTAAAATTCGGCAATGTGCCTCACCGCAACGGATGTCGGGCAGTGCAAGTCTTGTGGGCTTCCGGTTGACATCGCCCACACGCGCGCCCACACGCGGTCAAGGCAAAGCAAGGAAAGAGTAAGTCCAAACGCTTTTTTCTTCCGGCGCTTATGCGCACTGTCACACACATATACTTTCGCAAGCCCTTTTTCAATGCCCCCAAACTTCCCACAAAACCCCCTCGGGCCGGCGCCCCTTTCGCTTTTGATAACATGCACTATCGGCAGAAGCCCTGTGTGAGGCCGTTGAAGTTCCCCACCGCCCCCTGTCTCTCAACCCACTCTATCCATCTTCTTTAGACAGGATCGGGCCTCCTGCAAGCAAAAGAACATGTAACGTGTGAGCCATGCAGGAACTCAATTCGATCATATGATTGACACTGAGCAAGATCAGCACAGTCAAGCCGTCAGCAGCATGCAACTGAGAGGCCATGCACATCATGATGGTGTCATTTATCATTCAGCTGCATGAGAGACGCACACATGTACACTTCACATGGTGAAGGAGTAATTGTTGAGCTGATTCCAGCATGAACATGCGCAGATGGGATACCGATTTGCACACAGGTGCGAAGGATGAATTCTTGTTGTCAAACTCACGTACATGAGAGTGTCGCGGTTTCCAATCACCACCAGCTGCCGGCTGGCTCTTGTGAGCATGACGTGTAGTCTCCTGGGGTCCCTCACAAAACCAAGGCTGTCCGTGCCCACCTGCAGGGGAAAAGATGAAGGGAGAAAGAGAACACGAAAAATCATCAACGCATTCAGGCTGTCATAATGACTGACGGACTCACTTGTATATTTACTTTTCGCCCGACATCTGACTGACTGATAAACCGTAGAAGAATGGGCGAATAGTCGACTGTCTGACGTTCTCCAAGTCCCCGAAAAGCTGATGAACTCAGGCTGGCTCACTCAGTAAATGACTGGCGTGATTATCGAACTCGACTCATGAATCTCGTCGCTTAATGAAGAACGGACAAAGAGAGAGACGGAGTGACTGATGGAATCAAAAACGGACATTCTGTTCATCAGAGCAAAATTGACTCACTAAATGACTGATTCTATGAAAGCCGACACCCCATAAAAGATGATCAGCACTGATTCAAACACTGTCCTTCTACTCATCTGCCTGTCCGAAAGGCTCACTCTCTGAATTACGACATCTTTCCTTCGTTGCGGATGCACGAATCCAGTAAACAGATGAACGACTGACCTGGAAGTTCGAGCGAGAGCGAACTGCCGAGAAAACAATCAGGTCTTTCTCGCGACCCTGCATTCGTCAAAAGCATTAATACACAGATCCAGCAAAAGTGAGCAGAGGCAGTTGTGGAGATGTAATGCAACACACAATCCGCAGTTGGCAAAAGAATATGGAAGCAGACTTCATTCAAAGGACGCATGCACCGACCTTCAAGGAAGCTATCGACAAAGTCGACCTGAACGTAGTTCTGCCAGGACGAGAAATGATTCCGAACCTCCTGCACGACAAAAAGCCGGTAATCGACGAGAATATGTTTTTGCAGTCATAAAGACACAGCGGCCTCTTTTGATGCAAAGAAAGTGGACTAAACAGACACGCTTCTTGAGATGCTCGTAGCCACAGAAGAAGAGGAAGGCAGAGAGCAAGATGGACTGCTCAGTCCGCCTACAACATTTCATGTGCGCGCAAGCTAGAGCGCACTCATACACACTCTGACACACTCAGAGGGAAAGCATTTCTTGTTCTCACTTCACCATCTCTCCTCTCTCTCTCTCTCGGCTACCGGTGTATGTATTTTTGTTTCAGTTGGTGTGTGCGCCCGCTCCCTGTCTGCCTGTGTCTCTCTCTCCTACAAACTTTGACAGCTATATGAACAAGTGCTGAGCCCTCTTTTGATAAAAGAGAGCGAATCTCTGAATCCAGGAAGAGTTTGCAAAAAAACAGGTAAGCGATGAAAGAAACAACAAATAATTCCTACACCGTGCTGACCTCTCGTAGGAGGAAGACCTGCGGCTTGTAGGGGGTCAGGATGCCAATCTCCGAACACTGGACCATCTGGTCAAATCGATGGTGGAAGTGCAGAGCAGGCAGAGCTTTCCCCAGCCTCTGCAGTACGTCGTCCCTCACCACGTACGCCTAGCTCCCTGCACGGCATTTTATGGATTGATTCTTTGGCCGTCTGCTTAATTAACGTACTGAATACTAGTCATGCAGCTTCGACTCTCCGGCCATAATCGGAGACGCGCGGGACGGCCGAGGGGAACTCCGGGAGCACAGGGAGATGAAGGAAAGAGACCACGTTAGAGAGAGAAAGAGGAAAAGACAAGTCCTCACATGCACTGCATGGGACTCCGCCCGCATGCATGCATTTAGTCTGAAGCGTCCTGAAACATTCTACATGCACGCGAACTTGCGCTGCCTCGTACCTTCCTTTTTATCCTTCACAATCCTTTCTATCGCCATGAGAATAACGCGCAGAAATGTTTTCAGGATTGGTGCTACTTACATACACACACACACACACACACACTCACTCTCTCTCTCTCTCTCTCTCTCTCTCTCACACACACACACACACATACACACACACATACGCACTCGCATACACATGCATACACAATACATACGCACACGCATACGCACACACACATACACACACACACACACACACACACACACATACACACACACACACACACACGCATACACATGCATACACAATACATACGCACACGCATACGCACACACACATACACACACACACACACACACACACACA
>JAHBMJ010002675.1:0-58304 GCA_018398765.1 Chromera velia | reverse complement strand
GGGGGGGGGGTGCGGGGGGAGGGAGGGAGGGAGGGAAGGAGAATTGTTTTGACGCAGGCAGCCTCCGCACCGACGCATACTGAAAAGAGGGAGAGATGAGAGAAGGAAGGAAGGGGGATCTTGAGAAATGAAAGGAAGAAAGGACTGGCGGACGGATCAATTTCAAAGAAGAGAGGCTGAAAGGTCTTTTGACTTCAGGCTTTCCCTTCTGAACGTCCAAGCGGGATTGCAGGAGCTAGGGTCAGATGTTCTTCTGTCTGATGGAGTGAGGGAGGAAAGATCATCACATTTGTGAGCTAGAATGCGGGTTTCCATTTACAAAGGACCCAGCCAGTCAAAGAGGAGTGAGAGCTGGCTGATTGAAGTGACTGACTGGAGGTTTCTGTAGGAATTCCCCACTTCCTGCTCGTGTGCGTTCTCTGTCCTAATGAACAGAACACGAGCACACCCGGGCATCGGGGGGAAGAAGACGGAGCACGGTAGCCCTCCAATCGGAGGTCTCTCTCCATCACCCACTCCTGCAAAGAAGAATTGAAAAGGATACGAAAAGCGAGAAGGTGGTTCTCGTCCGGCCTACTCAGTTATAAGGAAGAGAGAGGAACCATCCAAACGTGCAAAGTTCACACACAGGTCCACTGCTCGGACGCCCACACCCGGGCCGTGTGCGAGCGAGGCTTGATAAAATCAAATTGTCATACAGTCAAAATGCAACAAATTTTGCGACCCGGAAGGCTTGAACACTGCAGTTGTCAGAGAATCGAAGAAAATGGCGCTTCATCGTTGCATGCCTGTCATGCAGTCACCTGCAGATACATGCGAGGTGTCAAGCCGACCTGCGCTCTGCAGCTTACCTCCGTAAAATTCCCTTGAGGGAAACTCCTGCACGCGTTGCAAAACAGGAGAAGAGTGGGGGGAACGGAGAGAATTAAACGAAGAAAAATCCATGCAACTCTCTAGGGAAGGGCGCGAGGGGCACTCAAAACGAAAAACAGATTCGGACTGCAACCACTGGAACCACCGAGGTCTGGGGTCGTCTCCAAGGAGTTTCAAAATTTCAGTCAATTCATCAGAGGCCAACAGTTCCTGACGGCAAGAATCACCGCGGAAATCAGAGCGAGGCAGTGTCAGAAATAGGAATGGAGAGAGAAAGGGAGACGGAGAGCAGCCAGGGACAGTCACTGACAGAAAGAAAGAAGGAGACATAATGGAAGGTCTCAACTCTTCACAGCCTGAGACTTTCTCTGGTCCAGCTTTCAACTGACGGCAATGGACCAGTGCATTCGTCGCTGGACGTCGAGAAAGTGGAGGCGCGCAACCTTGTTATTGAGCAGGTGCTCAAATAGGGAGACTTCGAACCCCTCTGCCTTTGCCACTGTGGACTTGATGGTCGCAGGGAGCTGCTGATGGTCTCCCACAAGGATCACCTTTTCTGCCTTCGATGAGGCGATTGGGATGAGGTTTTTGGTCTCTGCAAGGAGCAATGAAGGAAAGGACAAAACAAATTGACTAAGCACACGATGAGATTCTATAAAATGAAGTTTCTCTTAAAAGTGCAGGTCTGCTGTCTTTTTCTCTCGCTGCCCTGCACACCCTGCATCGGTTTACCAAGATCTATAGCTGCTCGTTGTATGCACAAGCTGGTCAGCCGGTCTGTTCAAAGAAGAGCTTTCGTTTAGTCCGGCGGAACGCTGCAGCTGGTCTCCCTTATCCTTTCTCCCACACAGCCAGATGCACATGCAGCATTTCTGAGACCTTCTTTCGGCTCCATGAATTTCAACTTACGGGTCGACTGTGGCGCCTCATCCAGCACCACAGCGTTAAACTTCATTCCCAGCAGAGCAGCCCCTCCCGCACTGCAACACACAGGCAGCAGACGGAGATACAGACTTGAGCAGAAGGTCATTGTGCCATGATTTCAAATTTAGACAGTCATGCGCTTCAGCCCTAGAAAAGCTTTCGCACCTGCCTTCTTCGTCTCTCTCGGCCTTCTTCCTCAACTCATGACTGCTCAACTGTTACTGCCTGACCGCAACATGAATAGATAACTTACGACTGACTTACTGACCCACTGAATCAACAAATGACGGAAAGAGGAAGAAAGGAACAGGGAACGATGGAAGAAGGAAGAAAGAAAAAAAGAAGGAAAAATAAGAAGAGGGAGAAAGGGAGGAAAAGAGGAAGGAGGAACCAAGGAAGCAAGGAAGAAAGCCTCACTAAAGAATTCGAAGAATAAATGAGTGCCCCCCCTTTCCTCCACGACTCCTCCATGAAGTGATTGTCTCCGTCTCCCGTCACCTAGTCAGCTTCCTGACTCCCTTCATGACTGACCGGCGGACTGCATGACTCATAGACTGATGGGAGCCTCCTTTTTTCTCTTTCCCTCTTTTTCTTCAGCTGGACGAATGCAGTGGGCATAGAGCGCAAGACGAATGAAAATTGAAGCAACAGGGTCGTAAACGATTTCAAAAGGAAACAACGGGCATGCATAAAAGTTCACTGCTGACCCCACGAGCGTTGTCACAACCACGCGCGCCTGTCTCACGTGCTGCAGGCAAAAGAACAGCGCGTAGGAGGATAAAAAAATTTCAATCGGTAGACAGTGAAACGTTTCATGGATCGATCTTGTTCATGCATCAGCACACAAGCGCGTGTACGTCCTGACACGTCCTGTTGACGCGAAGCAAGGGAATCTGAGTGGGCAAAGGAGAGAAGGAGCAAAGAAAGGAAAAAAAGGGGGCGGAGACGAGACATCCAGAAAGCTAGAGAGACGACAGCATCACCAAGAGATGCCAGTGTGTTTCTCTTCGAATACTTTGCTTCCTCTTTTTCCGAATGTTTCGTTCATGTCGTGTGCCCATGCAAACATTCTTGCCCACTTCGCGGATTTCATCCTTTCACCAAAAATGCGCATTTCTTTCACCAATGCCAGCCCCTGAGATGCCAGCTTGATCTTTCACTCCTCTTTCTGAGCTAGAGGGAAGTGGAACCAAGTTTCTCATAGAAAGTTATCGTATGAGCAAAAACCGGCGAAAACGATCCAGTGAGCTGACTGACCCTGCTGTTCTGGAAGTCGCGTCGGACTTTGTCCGCGTCCTCGTACCTTCCTTGCGTCATGGCCCTGGCGAAGGAACTTGCCATTGAGGGGGAATACTCTGCAGAGATGCACATGCAAATTACAAATAAAATGCGCCCAATGAACTCATTTATAACGGAAAACTGAAAACGTGGACAAAGGAAAAATGAGTGGTTTCTCGAAATCTCCAAAGAACAAAACAACAAAATAAACCGTAAAGAAAAAAATCGTTTGCTTGCGCCAACGTCCTGTGGAGTGAGGAGAGGAAACAATTAAATGATTCCTTGCATATCCAATGAAGCAGACGAGACGAAGTCTGGGCCCCTGACTGACTTCGCATATTTTCCTCGAGAAGCTGAGGCGACTTTCCCTTCCCCACCCTCACGGCCTCGATCCCCATCTTTTCCAAAGCCGCCAGCAGATTGTCGGCTGCCCCAGTGGAGTTTGCATGCCCCCACCAGGATCGTGCGAGACGAATTAAGGGTTCGTCTTGAGGAGAGCCCTGACCGAGACGCTCACCGTGAACGTCTTTCCTGTTCCCCCCGGACCCTGCACCAACACAAGCCGGTGGTTGCAGATTGCCTCCACCGCCGCCATCTGTGCTGGCGTTGGCTTTTTGGTGGGAGACAGGAACGAGGCGACAGCCTGGGCGACTTCAGAATCTGCACTCGGTTCCAAGGACAGAGCTAGGCGGCACGGCGGACACTCTGCGAGCGTCCAGCTCACTGTCTTCGTCTGCCTGTTCTACAAAGAGGACAGCAGCGCAGGCTGCTGCCCCTTCGACCTCTGTGGAGGACAGCAGCTCCACCAAGGCCTCTGCCTCCAAGTTCTGCCTGTCCTGCCTTGCAAGCTTCTCGAAATCGACACCCCTTCCTCCCTTGAAACGCATAAGAAGTGCCTCCCTCGCCCTCGCACCCGCCTCGACCTCCGTCTGCCCCGCCACTTCCACCTCAATTCCTTTCCCCTGGCTTTTCGCCACCCCCCCGTCGGACCGGGTCTCTATTATCTCGTCTGCAAGTGAGTGATCATGACGTGTGCAAATGAGTGTCAGTGAGAATGTGGGGGGAACTGTAAAGCGAATGAGGAAAAGGAAGGGAGGGTAGACAGAATCTTTCAAATTCGAAAAAGACATCAAAGGTAAAAACATAAGAGAATGAGCAAGGCATGAAAAGATAGAGGAAGAATAAAGGAAAAAAGAGGTCTGGACATAAGCAGTAAAACGCTCCCTCACAGAACTTTTCTCTGGCTGAAGAGTGGAGGCGACAAAATTCACGGTCACAAAATCGAGGAAGAACGGACAATTTTCTTTTGCACTATCAAAAAAGCGAACTGGGTTGTACTTTCTGACAGTCTTACACACTGACCCTCTCCTCTCACATCCGGAATTTCAACGACGACGTCACGAAGATGCAGACGCGTCGAGAGGTCTTCAACAAACTGCACGCGCGTCGGCATTTCAGAAACAAAAAAAGTGGGAATGGTGAGTAAACTGTGCTCGCTCCGAGTCGCTGGTTTTCTTCTTCCACTCCTGTCTCGATCTCTCCCTCCGTTGCTCAGTCTATCTCCCTTTGCTGACTGACTGACCGACCGCTGGACTCACTCAGTAGCTGTCATGACTGACTAGCCCGATTTCAGGTTTCTCGTTGACTGATTGTCTGGCAGAAGAGTCTCTCTCTATGTCTCACATGAATGCTCTCTATCTGTCTGCATGGGTGTTCTCCGAGAAGCATTCCATTGATTCTGTTTGGTCATGCAGATTTTCTTGTGAGACGGGAGTACACGACGTTGTCTAACTAAATTATGGGAATTCACCAGTTCACCTTCGCGGTCAACTTCGAGAGCGCAAGAGCAGTTCCCATTCTCCTGCTTGTCAGGCGCGCTTCATTCTTTTTTTAGGCTCTCGCCTCAACCTCTGCCGATTCATTTTCGGCCTGCATGCAGATGGATCGGCAGGACAAGAAGGGGGGGCAAGGGGGGGGGGGGAGGGAAGAGGTATGGGGGATGCATGGAGCCTGTGATGTAAATAAGAATGGAACCAAAAGAAGAGGCAAGAGAGATCTGTCAGTGTCAATAATGACCGGAGAAATAGACGAGGTCAGTGCAGCACTTTGCAAGGACAGTTGGATTCTGAAGGGTTTCGAATGCTGGGCGCATATGCGCGTATTATCAAAGGGTCTGCTTCTGGAGACTGATTCGAGTCCTCTCTTAAATCTTGGCCTTCGCTTTCTTCTCGTCTTTTGGCCTCAGACGAAACTACGATTCACCAAGTTGAACACTCTTGGAGGATTATTAATAGAACATGCACTCTATGGAAAAGAGCAGTCAGTCCACAAGAGCCGTTCATCCTCTAGGGAGGCATACAGGTTGTTCATTCTCTCTCTGGATATTCTTCTTCAGGTATGACGTACACAAGCACAGCATGGCAACCGAGGGACCCATGTGACATGAGTCTTCTGCCTCCACCAGGTTTTGCCGTGCACAATCTCACGGACAGGCTCTTCTCTGACAGACACCGCCATTCTACCTCCGGTCCGACCGGAAAGAACCTGCAGGAGGGTCTCCAGGGCTCTACCTCCGGTCCGACCGGAAAGAACCTGCAGGAGGGTCTCCAGGGCGGCTAAGTCTTTCGCCACCGAGTCGCAAAAGACACGAGCTTCGTTTTCGGACATCCCTCCCCCTGGCTCTGCTGCCTGGCTGCATGGACCGTAAGGGAAATTTAAGAGGAATCACGTAATGGGAGAAGATGGAAGGAAAAGGGTTGCAACATGATTGCAGCTGCATGGATTGAATGGCAAAAAGACAGGGGGTCGACGCACGGGAGGACAGGGTCAAGACCATCACAGGGACATAGAAACCTTCAGGTGCCCGTATTGGCACTCGATCACTAACCTTGGGGGGACGAAGTGGCGTCGGAGAGGCCGCAGACGGTGAGGCTCCGGGGGAGCCCTTCGGAGCCTTCCCACCAGGGGTTGCAAACCCTGGAGAGTCGTCTCCTTCAGCTGCACATAGAGCGATGCGATTCAGCTACAGATTCAGTGCGTGAGTGCATTGCATGACATGCAGTAGACTACAATTTGCCAGGGCAGATGGACCACCAGGAACACACACAGAAATAGCAACAGTGACAAAGACTGCCAATTCAAAACACACACACACACACACACACACACACACACATGCACACACGCACCCACCCACGCACACTCACACACACTCACACGCGCGCGCGCGCACACACACACACATGCTCTCTCTCTCTCTCTCTTTCTCTCTCTCTCTCACACACACACATGCACACACGCACCCGCCCAGGCACACTCACACACACTCACACACACTCACACGCGCGCGCACACACTCACACTCACACACACACACACACACACACACACACACTCATGCACAAGTACCCACAGCCAAACGCAGACGCAATCGCAACGCAGATGGAAACATAATTGCAGACGCAATCGCAGTCGTAAAGGCGCAACCAAACACAAACGCTAGCGCTCACGCAAATGCATGCACTCAAATGCACCCACTCGCACGAACACACTCGGACAGCTGATCACGCGCATACACGCACGCATGAAGGTGGTCCAAGGAATGCAGTGAAGAAAGGAAGGAGAAAGGGAGGGAGGGCGAGGGGATGGCCATGCATTTTTCCATTTCATGTAACCCTTTGCGATGCTTTTCAGGGAAGAAAGTACGAGAACGAAAAGACGTTAAACTGATTTTGTCAGCAAAGAGCCAGCAGTGACCCGAGACACAGAGAGAGGAAGTACTTCAGCCCGCGGAGACTTACTTGGTATTCTGGGCCTCTGCTTTGTTCTCCTCATTCTCGAAGAAGTAGGGCTCCCTGAGTTCCGCTGAAAGCTCCGCACAAAGCTCGGACAGATTCCCCATGAAGTCTCGCTTGAAGTTGCTCGTACCAAGGTCATCAATTGTCTGCCAATATTCCCTGAGCTTGTTGTCCTTGTCGCCCTCCATCTTTCCCTTCATTTGAAGGAACGCGTCTACAAGGCAGTCCACGACGTCCAGCCGGGAGTCCCTCTCCAAGAGTTGCACCACATCTTCCCCAATGCTCTCCTTCACAACCTCCCTCGTGACCTTCAAATTAATCTCCTCGAAGAAACTTTCCTGCAGACTGGGCTCGGATGATGCTGACATTGCACTGTATGTGAAAAATGACTTGAAGGCGAAAAATGAAGGCTCCCTCAAGCTTCACCGCGAAAGGCACCGCATTCGCTGCTTGACAAAAAGCTCAATGGCCCACTCATCCACCCACTGACTAAGGCTCAATGTAGCTCAATGACTCCCCTTTTCTCTCACTCACCCACTCTGAAACTCGGTCTGCATACCAATTCTCAGACGGCGTTTACATGCATGCATGCATGCATGCATGGATTTAAAAAAATAATAATTTTTGCGCGCACGCATTTCGCGCGCGTGCGCGCTCTCGCGATCCCATACAAGTATACTATCGATATAGTTACGTACTACACACCGTCCAATTTAAGTCTTGCGGTTGACAGTTCAATCGAAAGTTCCGTTGCCACCATCATTTCGATCAGCCAAGGGTCCGACCAAATCGATCAAAAGTCCAGTGCCCCCCTCAGAGGATCTGCAGTTCTCCAGAGAGTCATGCAGCAGAGCTGGCAAAGCACAGATCAACACACGTGTACACTAACATTTTTGTGCTTTGGCTTTCATCTATATATAGACTCAAACCGCGTCCGTCTACTCCAGTCTTCTTGCCCCTGTAGTACGTCCTGTGGCTACATTTCTGTGCCCTATATACTGGAAGGAAGCAACTGAGAGCTGCCAGAGACAGATGGCTTCGAAATCCGAAGAAGTGAAAAAGGAGACGGGAGACGGTACGTGCACCAGCCACCGAGCTGCTCTTTTTGAAAAATAGGTGCCTGGAGTGACAAAGAAAGCCCGATCTTTCCCCCAAATTCCTCGCCTGCCTTACCTGCAGCTTCCCTCCCCCCCTTTCCTGATTCCTTTCTGCGCTTCATGGAAGAGAACGGAATCGCCCCTGAAGTCTTCAGAACAACCAGAGACATGAGACGGTCAGTTAGCAACTCCTTTTGAGAGGTTTTTGCCGCCTGTCAAAAAGGAGTTTTGGCGCTTCCCCCTTTCTTCATTCTCCTTCCCTGCACTCTTGTTTTTATCCAGGGGACCCTTTCCCTTTCTCTGCCGCGGGGTTGTGTTCCGGTGCATGCCATGCTATTTACCTATACATCCGTGTGCTGTACCTGTATCTGGCTGGAATGAAAGGGAGGGACTCCAGAATTTGAGCAGCAGCCTCAATTTATCCGCACTTGAGTCCGATGGCTTCCATTTTGAGACTGAAGTCACTGAATTATTCTGTGACTGAAGAGAGTCTCTGCGCACCAGGAGCGCGATGCTGCAAAAGTTCGAACACGTTTCTTCTCTCTTTACGTGCTTGTGTATGTTTGTGTGTGAGTGGGCTTGTGAGTTGGTGTGTGTGTGTGTGTGTGTGTGTGTGTGTGTGTGTGTGTGTGTGGGTGTGTATGTGTGTGTGCGCGCGCGCTCGTGTGTCGAGTAAGTGAGTGCAGGTTTGTCCGTTTGAATCGAAGAAAACTGTCTGGAGGGAATATGCAGGCTGCAGTTCGAAAACTGGAGGAAGAACTTGGTCGGTCGAAAGGAGGAGGGATCTTTCTGTCCTGTCCTGTCTTCTTCTGTTCTCTCTTTTTCTGTCCTGACTTTTTTGTTCATCTGTTTTTCCCTCGCTTGCCTTCAGGTTTAATTCTTTTTCTCCTTTCTTCGCTTCCGTTCCTTGCAGGCACCTCTTTATGTGAAGTTCCCTGGCTGCCCCCCTCTCTGTGCGTGTACTCCCTCAGTGGAGAGGTCCAGATAGGAAGCAGCAGAGCCTCGAAGAACGGAGAGATGGCCGGGGTCGACGCTGCCTCGGTGGCAGCAGTGGCGGCCCTCCAGGTGCAGCCAGGTGGGGGGGGAGTGGGGGGGTCAGAGGGCCTCCGATAGACTGAGATAGATGACAGAGCAGAGGAGACACAGACAGGGATAGGGAGCGACACACGGACATGGACACACACACACACACACACACACACACACACACAGAGAGAGAGAGAGAGAGAGAGAGAGAGANTGAGTGTCGATTTCCAGCTCCGCATATCTCCTGCTTGTGTGTGAGTGTCGATTTGCAGCTCCGCATATCTCCTGCTTGTGTGTGAGTGTCGTTTCCAGCTCCGCATATCTTCTGCTTGTGTGTGAGTGTTGATTTCCAGCTCGGCATTTCTCCTGCTTGTGTTTGAGTGTCGATTTCCAGCTCCGCATATCTCCTGCTTGTGTTTGAGTTTCGCTTTCCAGCTCCGCATATCTCCTGCTTGCGTTTGAGTGTCGATTTCCAGCTCGGCATTTCTCCTGCTTGTGTTTGAGTGTCGATTTCCAGCTCGGCATGTCTCCTGCTTGTGTTTGAGTGTCGATTTCCAACCCCGCATATCTCCTGCTTGTGTTTGAGTGTCGATTTCCAGCTCCGCATTTCTTCTGCTTGTGTGTGAGTGTCGATTTCCAGCTCCGCATTTCTCCTGCTTGTGTTTGAGTGTCGATTTCCAGCTCCGCAGATCTCGTGGGGGAGGGGGGGCAGAGATAGAGACACGCACACAGACACGTACTCAAAGACGAACGATCGAAGGAAGGAAGCAAGGAAGGAAGGAAGGACGGAAAAGGTGGACCCCCTATCATGTCGTCGGTCAATCTGTCGCTCATTCAGCCGGGAAGTAAGAAGGAAACTCCAGGACACCATGAGGTATAATTATTTGTCTCTTCTCCTGCGCCCTATCCGACACCCTCTCCTGCCCTTCTGCCTGCCCTTCTGCCTGCCCTGCATGCACGCAGGACATTCTGTTCTCGACCTTTGTTGCGCTCCCGGTGCCAAACTTTGTGAGTGAGTGAGTGAGTCTACTCTGCTTTCCCGTCAAGTTTTCTGTGTTAGTCTTTTTTTGTGCACAAGGGAAACATAGTGGCAACCGTGGTAGGTAGGTTGGTCGGGAGGGAGGGATAGGGTTCTGTTCTCCAATCTCTCCCCGTTTTCCCTCAAAGTCCTTCACCGCCCCCCGACACCTTGGCTCTTCAGGGGAAGCGCTTGGTGTTTGTGCGAGAAGGTCTCTCTTGTGTTGGAAATGGGAGTGCAAAGTAGAAAGGGGGGGGGGAATCTGTCCATAATGTTGATTCATTAATTGTCCTGAGCTGGAGTGGATGAGAGGGAGGGAGGGAGGGAGGGATTCAGGGAGAGACTCAGTGTGATGGCCTGCCTGCCAGTTTCTTTACTTTTGTCTGAGACGCATTCTTTTCTTAATCTTGACCTGAATCGATTTTTTTCGCTTTCCTTTTCTTCGTTTCTTTCGCTCTGCCGCCCAAAGTTTCTCTCAGGAGCCCCGTTACACCCCTTCTCTCCAATTGCAAGTACGAGTAAAGTAATTTCCGTGTCTTTTTCCCTCGCAAACTTGTTACTGACGCACGCAGGCCTCCTCTCAGAGCTCGTTGGGGATGGGGGTCTGGTTGTCGGTGTGGTCAGTCAGGCAGTCTGCTTGTCTGTCAGTCTGTCTGTCTGTTTGTCTGCCTGTCTGTGAAGAAAAGAAGGGAGAAGAAACATATGATCTGTCTGTCAGTCTGTCTGTCTGTCCGTCTGTCTGTCCGTCTGTTTGTCTGTCTGTCTGTCTGTTTGTCTGTCTGTCTGTGAAAGAAAAGACGATATAGTCTGTCTGTGAAAAAAGGAAGGGAGAAGAAGAAACATATAATCTGTCTGTCTGTCTGTCAGTGTCTGTAAATTTCTTCTTACTTTCCAGTCTCAAAGGGGGGTGACGGTACCTGTGCAAAGCAAAACTTTATGAGAAAGCAGCCTAAGACTCTCTTGGCATTCTTCTTTTTCACGTGACATACTTCTTCACAAAAAGGCGATCTTCTTGCTTTTCTGCTGCATCGCCCCCTTTTTCGGTTCACCCAGCCACAGCGCGTGTTCGTGTCGTCTCGCCATTTGCATGCTCTGCATCTTTCTCATGAAAAAAAGAAAGTTTCCGAAGATGCCTCTCTCTCTCTCTCTCTCTCTCTCTCTCTGTGTGTGTGTGTGTGTGTGTGTGTGTGTGTGTATTTTTATTTTTCAGTCTCGTCTGAGTGACTGTGTCCTGTTTTTATCCCTGCAGGGCCTCTTCTTTCCTGTTTGTCTGTTCTCTAGATGTAGAAAAGGAGGGAAAGAAAACACACCTACACTCTGTCTGTCTGTCTGTCTGTTCGTCTATTTGCTTGCAGGACGTCTCTGCTCCCCGATTGAACACCTGCCGGACTCTGGTCAGAAGAGCGGGGTGCAACAACGTCAGGCTCTTTCAGGTACGTCCGCTCTACTTGTGTGTGTGTGTGTGTGGCGGGGGGGGGGGGGGGGGNGGGGGGGGGGGGGAGGGGGAGGACGTCTGTCCGTGTCGGAAGATTAAAGGGTCGATGTTGGGGATACGGACACTTCAAAAATCGAAGAGAGGACAAAATAATTCAACAGCGTGGAAGGAGACACGGCAGCGCGATGGATGACTGGATGGATTCTTAGACTCAAAGTTACACTCCTCTCACTCCCTTCCTTTTCTCATTTCCTCTTCCTCCTTTCCTTTCCTCCTTGCGGTTAATTTTCGTTCTGTCCTTGCTTCCTGTCTTCTTTTTGTTTTTCTTCCGGCCTTCTTTTCTTCTCTTTTCCCCCTTTCTTTCTCTTTCTCGCTCCTCTATCGCCCCCACTTTGTTTGAAGCACCCCCATGCAACTCGATCGATCGTGTACTTCACTTCCTGTCTCAACTTTCTCTACGTTCAACTCTCTCCCTCCCTTCCTTTCTTCCTTCAGGCTGACGGAACCCAATTTGACCCTCTTGCCGCAGCTACTGAGGTCCTGAAGGCAGCCACAGAGAAGGGGGGGTTCCGGGAGAGAAAGAGGAGACGGAAAACGGAGTCACAACAGCAGCAGCAGAGCACCACCCAGACAGAAAGAGAAAGACCAACAGCAGATACAGAACCAGAGACGGGAACCAAAAGAGAAGCCAGAGCTCCAGACGGCGGCCCTTCAACAACCAGCAGCATCTGTTCTTCTCCTTCGAACGACGAGTCCAAAGGGGGGGAAGAGGAAGAGGGGGCAGGAGGGTCTTCTTCTTCTGCTGCTGCTGCTGACCCAAAGAAGAATTTGTTGAAATTGCCCCCTCACCTCCGTCACCCTGTGCCTCCTCTTTTCGACCGGGTTCTGGTGGACGTCAGTCAGCTGCTCTCTCTCTCCCTCTCGCTTTGTCTGTTTGTTTGTTTCTTTGGTTTTTTGTTTGTTTGTTTGTTCGATCCTTTCTTTCTTTCGTTCTGCCTGCCTGCCTGCCTGCCTGCCTTTCTTTCTTTCTTCCATTCTGCCTGTCTTTCTTTTCTTCTCTTCTCGCGGTTCGTTGTTTTTTTCTTTTCGTTTTCGTCCGTTATCACGCCTCTTCTTTGACGTCGTATGTTGTGTGGTTTGTCTCCTCTTCCTATAGATGCCTGCCTGTTTTCCTTCACATGTCTTGACCTGTTCCATTCCTTCTCACCTTCATTTCGGCCTGAGGCACTCACTCGGGGTCATCACGTTCCCGCGTTCGTTTGTTCGTTCGCTCGCTCACTTGTTTGTTTGGAGTTTTCCCCTGCAGGCAGAGTGCACTCACGACGGCTCAGTAAGGCATATCCACAAATTCGGAGAGGAAGGGGGGTGGGGATGGGAGGTCAGTCGAGGTCGTCCAGGGTTTTTGCCCATGTCTTTGTTGCACGTTAGAGGAGACGGCAATGAAATTTTGTAGTTAGATCGACTTCAGACTGCGTGGGCGTCGTGTGTTGACTGGCAAGCTAGTCTGCCTCTCCTTTCTGAACTTCGAGAAGTAATGCATTACAGCGAAACAAAGGATCCCTGCCTGTGTGTTTTCCTTTCTGTGTTCCTGCCTGCATGCAGAGTTTTGACCGACGAGTGATGGACCCCCATCGGCTCGAATCTCTAGGCACTCTCCAGAGGGGTCTCCTGTCGAGAGGTCTCTCTCTCCTCAAGCCGGGGGGGTTGCTTGTCTACTCAACTTGCTCTCTCGCCTCTGCACAGAATGAAAAGGTCGTCTGTGATGTTCTCAGCAAAACACTGCAAGGTGAATCCGGTTCTGCTTCTTCGTCTTCCTCTTCGTCCTCTTCTTCAACAGGACACAGTTTCGACGAGCGAGGGAAAGAGTGTCACCCTGGCGTGCGTGATCAGCCGCAACCACACAAGGGGGGAGCTGGCAAGGAAAGAGGTCATTTTTCTGCGAAGGTTTTTCCTGTGAGGCTCCCTTTTGTCCTCGAAGGCTTTGAGTCCCCACCGGCAGAGAAGCGGGACCGTTCGCACGGAGTGACATCTCCCAGCATGGAGGTTTCATCTTCGCGTAATCACACAGCGGAGACAACGTCTGAATCTTTCGGAGGATCCGTGTGGAGCGTGCCAGCCTGCCCTCCGCGTTTTGTCCCTTCTTCCTCCGATGGGCGCGTGTCCTCTGAAATTCTGGGCGCCTCCGATGACAAGGGGGTGGGAGAGACGGGGTTTGTTGCAGGGGACAGGGGAGAAGAGGGGTCCAAAGAATCTGTGGAGGGAATTTCGGTGTCGAGAGCAAATGAGGCGACAGAGCCAAGATCGGGTGATGAAGAGAGTATGGAAGGTGCTTCATTAGTGAGCCGTTTCAGTGCGTGCAGATTCGACCCCCTTCACAGCGGAACGGGTGGGCTCTTCATCGCTCTCCTCTCTGTCAGACTCCATGCATGCAGCGGCTAGCGGCAGTGTCAGTACAGAGACTACTAAGCTGGAAGAACCCCTTAGAATGTCACATTTCATTTATCATTAATTCAATGAATTAGCCAGTGATTCGTAATTGGATTCATCCTTGCAAAAATGAGTGAATTTACAAATGAATTTAAGTGAATTCACATGAAGTTACATGAATTTAAGCAGTGAATTTAAATGAATTTAAGTGAATTTAGAAGTGAATTTTGAATGTAATTAAATTTAATGTGAAACTTGTATCTTATTTAAAAAAAACAGGGGGTTTATTAACCGGTTTAGCTCCCCTAGGCTTCTTTTTTTTTTGTTTAGGCGACGTACATCTACAACTTATCACTAGACTACTAAGACTCGTAGATTTATTATCTTTTGTTTTATATCTTGGCCAAAAACAGTTCGAGTATACAAAAAAAAATCAATTTAAACAGTTTCTAGAACAGTTTAGTCTAAAATTTAGTGCTAGGCGCCGGCTAGAGAAAAAAAAAAAAAAGATCTCCCTAGATTGTCTACTTTTTTTTTTTCTTCTTTTTCAGTCAAACAACTGTTGTTCAACTGTTGCACAAGTGTTGTTTGTGTGTTGCACAACTGTTATTAAGTGTTGTTCAGGGTCAAAAAGTAAAAAAGAAAAAAAAAAAAAAAGAATCTCCCGAGATCGTCTACTTTTTTTTTTTCCTCTAGCCGGCGCCTAGGTTTAGTGAATACTACTCAGTGACTAGTATTTATATTAGAGTGTACCTTTTAAAGTCAACTGCATAAACAGTATAAAACTTACTAGAAAACTTAATTATTAGACCTTATCTGCAGCCTTATACCTAAATTGTGAGTAAAAAATTCTTGACATTACAAAAGATCAAATCAAAAATATGATAGAGTTTAGTATACAACAAAACTAAAGTTATAATAAACAAAAATTTAAATAAATAAAGTTGTATTACTTACATAGTTTGATATTTATTTATGTATATAAGAAAGGCTATTAACTCGCTAGTCAATTAATGAAAAAGAATAAAGGATCATTATCAAATTATATGATACTAACCTATAGCTAGACAATAGATGTTAACATGTTAACGTCTTTGAGGTCTAGACTGTGGTTGAGTCTAGCCTATTTCAATACCCTCACCTCTCTGTATTCTTTTGCTTCTCTGCTTCTCTGCTTCTCTGTCACTTCGGTGCATTCTTCCGGTCTCTTCCTGTTTTGTGTGCTGCTGCCTGCTGCTTTCTCTTCTCAATGACTGGAATATTTTTTTCAAGTGACGCAATCTTGTCAGCTCGTTTCTTCTCGATTCACCGTTGTGTTACCCATTCATTGCCTTGCTGCAGTTGGGAGGATGTCCCTGCTGAGACTTTCACTACCACCAGCATCACCTTCGAGCCCTCCACCATCACTGAGGTTGTCCCCAAGCTCTACAGATACGAGACCCGTACTATGACTGAGACCGCCACCACTGAGGAGGTGTCCACTGTGTACGACGACATTGTCCTCGAGGAGACCTTCGCCGGTGTTGACTCTTCCTCTTACACTGAGACAGTGCCTGCTCTCGTGAAGTACTCCATTGCTCACGAGTCTTCCCCCGTCACTGTCACCAACTCTCGTGTCAACTACGCCAATTGCATCCGCCCTGACGGCTCTGTTGCCACCGGAACCGGCTACGGGCACGGCTCTTCCCATGGACATGGCCACGGCTCCAAGGGCAAAGGAACCCCTCTTCCCCCCGCTGCCGGTAGACAGCCCTGCCCTATGAAGACTAAGTACCGTGTGGTGACTGACTCCTTCACTGAGACTGTCCCCATGGTCCCCACTTACTCTGTTGTCCCCGCTGACAGCGCCTCCGCCTTCTCTTCCGCCGAGGAGACTTCCCTCACTTACGCCACCTCCACCATGATGGGGACCTCTCACTCCGTCTCCACTAGCTACAACACCGAGATTGTTGCTGCCAACAGCATCACCTCTTTTCAGACCTCTTACGCCCCCACTCCCATGACCACCACCAAGGTTGTCACCTCCACTGTCCCCATGACCACCTCTGTCCCTGCTATCCCCACCTTTATCACCGCCAGTAAGACCGAGATTGCCAGAACCGAGAAGGTCACCACTGAGTCTGTATGCCCCCCCGGCGCCGGCTCTGGCTCTGGCAAGAAGGGAGGCTGCTACCTCGAGGAGACTGCCCTCACCTACGTCCCTGTGACCGTCACCGAGCAGATCCCTGCTGATACCACCTACATTCAGGAGTCCCACACCACTTACTTCTGCCCCCCCGGCTCTGTTGACACCGGAAAGACCTGCGAGGCCACTCACTCCGTCCCTGCCGTCTACAACTGCCCCCCCGGTTCCACTGCCGGAAAGAACGGAGGCTGCACCACCACCTCCTACACCACCACCCAGTCCTGCCCTAAGGGCTTCACCGACACCGGAAAGCAGTGCGTGATGACTGAGACCATCCCCGCCACTGCCTCTTCCGGCAAGGGCTACGCCTCCGGCCACGACCACAAGCACGACTAAGCAGTTACTCTTTCCTTCTTTCCTTCTTGGCGCTTCGTCTGTCAGCTTGAGTGAAGGCCCTGTGGAGTATGTGTAAGTGTGTGGAATGGGAGTCGTTTGTCACAGTGTTGTGAGATGCTTGGGTGTGCGTGCAAGAGCAGCATTCCTTCCTATATTTGACGAGACGAGCGTGTATGAGTGAGAAGAGAGACCTTGGGAGGGCAAAGAGGTGTGCGCACCTCTTTCCCTCCGGCGGTGTGTTCGATCGACGAGCGGAAACTCTTTTATTGTCGTCTGTGTTGACTCACAGACCTTTTTTCCTCTGTAAATGATGACCAGCAATGCAGTCAAAGAAGGAAGCAGCTTTATATGACCAGAGCCTGAATTGATTGCGATTGAAAGAGCTTCGTCCTGCGCTCTCTGCCTGCCTGTTTGTCTTCATGATAGTCAATCGCCACGTCCTGCATGAACATGTGTCTCACTTGTACAGTGTGCAAGGCAAGTGCTTGTCTGTCTGTCCCCATCTTTCGCAGTCGGGTACTTCTGTGCGGATACTCTGTATGCGTGACAAGAGTCCATTCTGCGCGGCAGGCTCCAAACACCCTTCATGATGTTTTCTGTGGATCTTTTCTTTCTATCTTGACCCTTTTTACAGCCAAAATGCCCAATTTCCCACACAGGGAGTGGTAAAATAGACCGATTTCGTTCGACTTCGTTCAAAACTGGCTCGGAGAAGTATGATGAAAGTTTGAGTTCCGTCATACTGGTATTTCAGATTCCTTGGGGGATCATTCCCCTTTCCAAACATTTTTAAGCCGATCATGCTTGATGAAAGACTCTTTTTCTAGGTCTTTAGATTTTTTCCCTCTCTTAAACTAGTTCTAATATTAGCTTAGTAATTAATGTGCTTAGTAATTAATGTTGGTGTAGATGTTTATATAGTATTAACTTCAATATATTAGTGGCATTAATGTATCATTAATTTCTTCCCCAGTTTTGTGTTAAAATTTTCATATTGTAGTAATATTTTTATATTTATAGAAATTTAATAAGTGTACTCCTCACTGCTATACTAGCTGTTATAGTATAAAAACCGGTTGAACTTCAAGGTAATATACATGCTGGAGAATAAATTGTAATTATTAAAATTAGTTAGAATTTGAAGCTTTTAAGTAGCTACTTGAGCCTATAGCTACCTCTGCCGAGTCTATAGCTACCTATAGCTACCTACAGCTGCTATGCAGTGCTAGTTTACGCGCAACAAATAATTTTGAAATAACATTATTGTGGAACGGCGAAAGTGCTCTGCTATGATACCAATTAAACCCTTAACTATCACTATCACCATACTAAGTGCCAGACCTAGTGCTATGCTAAGTGATAGCTAGTTAAGACTGAAGACTGAACCAATAGCACCTTGAGGTGAATTGTTACATAGTATCATGGACTTTTATAGTTGGCTTACTCCTTTTGTTTATAACTCCATGCATAGGTTGCCATTTATCTCTGATTTCGGAGACCCTAGGCTTAACCACAATTAAGTAAGTAAGTAAGTATATAGTTATTTATGGTTAGTTAAAAGAGTTTTTCTCTATTTCAAATTAGATTCTTTTCAAAAGTTGGTATTGGTCCTACCGTATTGGTGAGTGACCCACAAGTTAAAAAACAGACACACCGTGGTTCGATATGTCTCAGACTGTATTGATTTTATTTGAACTCAAAAATGATCATTATCATCATGAGCCTCAGTTGAAGGCTTCAAATTTACTTACGCCGACTTTTATTCTATCCCCCAATTTGTAATTGAAAAGCTTTTTTGATTAGTACAGCTTCAAGCTGAAGAGGTCGGCTTTTCAGTTCTGCAAACAAATATGCACAGACCAAAGCTTCTTTTCAAATACACACAGGATATCAATTTAGCAATAAGGGGGTACAAAAGCATTCATTGGAACGTGTGACTAAAACATTTCTAATTTGAGAAAGTGCATGGAAGAGCTGGACGTCTCTCTGGTCTTGCTCTTTTGCGACATGCTCTTCGATCATGCCTGTGTGTATTTCTTCCCCCCCTCTTTCCCCTCTTCGTTCCCCCTGCTGATGTGTGAAGGCGAAGGAAGACAGGCAATCTTTCAGCTTGTAGCAGGATGACAATTGACAAGGAGCACTCCTGCTCTACTTTGCAGGACGCTAGAAGGGTGCCCATGCTCACCTTGAGGTGCTTTTTCTGAGACCCGAAAAGAGAGTTCTGCATGCATCCCATTTGTTCAGGGAATGTATGAAAGAGACGCCAGCGAGGAGAGAACCAAGGAGAGAGAGACTCGAACATGACACGGAAAATTCGAGAGGACTCCGAAAGAGCTTTGGAAAGAAGACAAAGACGAGGAAGGACTCGACGAGAAAAAGAAACAAAGGCCCGGGGGAAAATTCATAAAGAAGCTGTGCATGGTCACTCACCGTCACTTCCCCCTTCTTTCCTCTATTATCACAAGTCTTCAAGATTTTCCTCTGCAGGAGCGGGGGCACAAACACCAAACAACAGAAACGAAAGGAGTTAAATTATCGCATAGCTCGTCTGCGTTTCTCTCTCTCTCTCTTCTCATCACACCCTGTAAGCAAATTTTAAGGCTACTGGACTCTCTTCAGTGCGACGCTGAGAGAATTCCGTTCAAAAATTCAGCATTTTCTACTCATCAATGCTGCTCTTTGTTTCTGAAAACTCACAGAACCGGACAGATGCACTAAAACAAGACAAAAGATGTGAAGTCCTGTGGCTCCCAAAAAGAATCAGAAAAACGAATGAACGGTTGAAGGAGGTAAGAAAAGCTAAGACCTAGCTGGTGAGAGTCAACCAGGAAGGAAAGGAGGGCCCGATAGAACGAGACCGTCACGAAAGAAAACTAAGTCTCCCTTGTCATCACAGACAGCATTCAACCTCCAAACCGACTTGTTCCGCCTGCAAAGGAGGGAGGCAGAGAAGGAAGAGCATCAGATGATTCGCAGAGCCTTTTCTCAAGACGAATCTCACAAAACTCCGCCAGGGGCACATCAGTTACCGGCCTCTTTTCTTGTCTATAAAGCTGTGGGTATGCATCTTTCGCGCCACTCCTTTCTTCCCCTTCTTAAACCGTCCGACTGGTTCTTTGCCTGCTTACATTCTTGCTCATATTTCCCCTTTTTCTGAAAATCGGGTCATCCATGAGCAACTCAAGAGAGTGTATGTGAGTGACACCACTCATCTCTCTCTGCTCCAGTCAGGAGACTTACGTTTTCTTGGTCGGAAGGGCCCTATATCTGCGTGACCGATATGAAACAAGAGAAAGAAAAAGAAGGGTGGGGCACAAAGAATTTGCATTTGAGGGGAACTGGGAGGGGTGTGTGCATGGAAATGGATGGAGAGGCTTTCTTTCTATGGGCTGGCTGACATGTGCTTAGTCGAAAATCCACATTCATCCCCTCCTCTCATTCGTGCACTTAATTCTTTACTGAGGGACTGCATGGCAGCCTGAGTGGTGCCAGTTGTGAGAGAAGCAAGACGACAGTCCAGCGAACAGAAGAGGAAATACATGACAGCTTGTGGGAGGGGATCACTTTCTTGGCTGAAGGGAAAGAGAGAATTAAACGAATAAGAAGCGGAAGAGGGTTCTGCAATACCCTGCAGGGAAGATCTCTCTGCTGTTTTCTTCGTGCGCGCAGTGACCAGGAAGGGAAAAGACGAAAGACTTCAGGAGACAAAGCTGTCACTTACTTACTCTTTCAAGCTGCAAAACAAACAAGCAAACAAACAAACAGACAAATCAAGGGGAAAAGGCATGATCGATCGAAGAAAAAAAATGAGGGGGGAAGAGAGGGACTGACGGCAATCATAGCAAAGTGAAGTAAATCTTAGACGCCATGCAGAAAGAAGTGGAAGGCAAAGTTGAGAGAGAGAGATAGATAGATAGATAGAGAGAGAGAGAGAGAGAGAGAGAGAGAGAGATCAGAAACGAAGATGCAAGGGAATCAGAAAGAAAAAGGAATTGGACGAAACAACTGAGAGGAGAAAGGGGAGAGTCTCAAAGGTCTTCTCAAACAAAGTATTTCTTTCTGCTGTCCTTCCACATTTTTGATTTGATTTGCCCCTCTCCTTTTCCTCTGCTTGCTGTCTAGACGTCTCTCTCTCTCCCTCTCTCTTCATTCCTCCATGTTTTTCTCATTCCTCTGTCTCTTTGCGTGTATGCTAATGTACGTTTCCAAGAGCACACTTTGCAAACCCCTTCTAAGCAAAACACTGGCCTCCCGACTTCCCTCCCTCCCGACTGACTGACAGGTAGAGACTGCAGGGAGGGAGACACGACAGAGATCACAGAGGGATCGAAGAGAGTCAAAATCGCAAAACATGTTCAGCACATATATGAGAAAACCTCTTGGAACGGCTAACATGATCGGGCACCGCGGCAAGCGCGCCCACAAACTTAATCCCACACATCCCACAGTCATTCGGCATCGAAGTGTGCAAACACTAGGGCCTCTCGCATCTCGCACGGAAATGAAGTGTACTGAAGGGAACTGAAGCGGGAAGGAAACCTTTCGACAGATTGACCAACGTGACTTCCTTGCAAGAGCCAAAGGAAAGAAAAAAAAACGGATCTGCAGGACTCTCTATCTGTTTGAAATCCAAAAGGACCCGAAGAGAAGAAAACAAGCAGCTAGCCAGTGAAAACTTAGATTGACTCCGTCTCTTTTTTTCCCACTCCCCCCCCTTCCTTTTCTTTCTACTCACATTTCGCCTTCCAGTTTGTGTCTGCAAAAGGAAGGGGCGAACAAAAGATAGTGGCAACAAAAAGAGGAATGCAGGAAAGCGCTTTTGAAAAATCTCATTGATAGATCACAGACTCCAAAACAACAAATAGATTCAGAAACACAGAAAGGTAGAAAAAGGAAAAGGAGAGAAAGAAAAGAAGACTGCATGACTCAAAGAGAATTTGGAGGAATAGCATGACACGACTCAAAGGCAATCTGGAGGACCCCCCTCCCCTCCCCGTCACTCTCTCTCCTTTCTTATCTTCTCCCCTTCTCTTGTGTCTTTTTTTGTCCTCATTTCCTCTTCAAGAAATTAAACAAGGGGGAAAGACAGACCAACCCAAAAAAACGGAGAGCATATCAGAGCATGAGGGGTCTGGAAAGGAAAACCTGGGGTAGGTATGCGAAGGAGGACAAGGAGGTCGGAGTCGCCAAACAAAGACAGATGCAGGAGAGAAAACTGTACAGTCTGACTGACGCTACGTTCAGCATCCTGCACACACACAGAGGTCGAAGAAGAGAATTAAAAGAATAAAATGATGCACTTTAACAGAAGGGTCACCTATCTGAGAAACAGAACAGACACACATTCAGTTCGTTTTCTACCGTGCCCACACTAGCAGCCAACGCTTGAACACAAAGACGCATGGACAATGCGAGAGCCGGGCAACAGGTTCCGACAGAAGGAAGTCCCACGATGTCCGTGCAAGAAATCAACTCACTGATTGCGCATCATCTTCGGTCCGTGCATCTTCTCAGGGTCGCCTCTGCACATCCATCAGACAGACAGACAGACAGACAGACAGACAGGCAGGCAGGCAGGCAGGCAGACAGACATACAGACATACAGACAGACAGACAGACAGAGAGACACACAGACAGACAGACAGAAAGAAAGACAGAAAGACAGACAGACAGACAGACAGACAGACAGATAGGTTGATTCGTAAAAGGACAAATGAGATTCAGGAAAGGGGAGAGTAGGACAGATTTCTCGTGTACTGAAACCGGATTGTTTTATTTATTTTTTTGCCAAAAAGTTTTGAATCAGCAACAAACTGGGGTCAAGGGGACGGCCTTTTTCTCCGTCGACTGAGATGCCAGTCAGGTCAAGGAAATCCCTTAGGACAAAAACGGGAATCCAAAAAAGGGAGAAAAAAGATGAAAGAAGTACTTGATCAGAAACATTTTGCTTTTGCCGGGAACAAACGACAGGACGAAAGATCTCACCTCCGTACACTGTTCCCTCCGACTGACTGCTGCTGGGCTGCCAAAAAAAGTTCGTGTTGTTTTTTTGCGTTTCTTCTGCAAACAGAAAGAATAACGGGCGGACAGACACAAATGCAGGAGGATGTGAAATGCAAGGAAGGAGGCATTTTTATTGCAAAGAAGGGGAATGAGTTCGAGCCGTGAAAATTTCTGGGAAGCGTCGATTGATTCAAACAACAAAAAAGAAAGAAGGTCGCGACGGTTCGCTCTGATCTGCATCTTCTCAACTGTCCTCACGAGGGATTTGCGCTTCTTCTTCCGTCTATCGATACACACAAATTGACTGACGTAAGGAAGTCCCTTTCTTCCATCGAGGCAGGAAGACATTGATTCCTGTAGGCAAGCGGAGGAAGACACATTTTCAAGCCGAAAGAGGGAGGGAGCTCAGTTAGAGCATCCCAAATCCATTGAATAAATAGCATACACGGGCTTCAAATCGAATTTCTTTTTCCTGCCGCACTCATTAGTCTGTGGAAAGGGAGGGAAGTAGGGGCACAATAGGAAGTCTGACACTCCCGCAAACAAGAAAATTAAAGGAGGGGGCATGACAAGGGAAACGGAAAGTGATCGACAAATAAATGCGTATGTTGACAAGAAACATGGATCGCCGAGAGAAGGAAAGCAACACAAAGCGACCCGATACAGAGAGCGACAACACCTGACCCTGGAAAGACGCAGCTGAATCGATCGAGGAGCGTTGCATAGTGGGAAAAACGGAGGAAGATACAGAGAATAAAGAGACATAGAGAAACCCTGCGTGCATGCCTGTCTTCTCGTGTTTGTCGCATTGTGGGCGCGCGTCCAATAAATCGATCAGAATAAACCGTCTCTTTTCTTCTTGTAACGCACGCTCAACGCGCTCCCATGCAAGCAGATTGAAGGAGACCGCTCAGAGACAGAAGGAACACGTAAACACAAAGCACAAAACTCTGTCTGCTTCCGCATGAGTCTTGCAGCCAATCTGGGAGGAGCTCACAAAAACGATCGATAAATCATAAGTCTGATACACGCCAGAAGGAATCACACAAGAGATAAACTGGGCTGACTGTTTCCAGTTCCTGCATGCCAAACGGGTCACACATAAAGAGAGCAAAACAAAGAGGAAGAAGACCATTTAAATTCATCAGGTAGACATCGTGAGAGCATACGTGTGTATGGGGGGAATCTGGGCGAAAGAGGACACTTCTGAAAGGCTCAGCAGTCGTTGGCCTGCATGCCGGTCCGTGCAGACGCCGCGGTTGCGTGAATTAAATACGGATTCTGACCAGCCTCTGAAACAAGTTTGCAGTACCAACGTGGTTCCCTTTCCCTCTCTGATACATCCTTTCTTCTCTACTCTTACCAAGCTTTCGCTCTTCCCGAGAGAAACGAAAAGATCCAGTAAGGACCCAAAAAGGAAAAAAATAAATGAGAAGTGAA
The DNA here is from genome assembly GCA_018398765.1 of Chromera velia. Lineage (NCBI taxonomy): Eukaryota > Chromeraceae > Chromera > Chromera velia. The sequence continues at coordinate 34,465 of JAHBMJ010002675.1, read as the reverse complement.
AAGAAGAGGAAAGCTAGGGGCAGCACTCCATAGGCAGGCAAGAGGGAGGGACTGACTCTTCAAACTGAAAGTCCTCACGACTGCATTTGAACAGGAAGACACACAAACGCACAAACACATTAGGTCATGAAAAAGGAAGAAAAATGCGGATGTCTTTCTATTTCTTTTCCCCTCTTGGTCTCTCTTTTCTCCTTCCTTCAATTTCGTTTCCCTTCCCCTCTGTCATTTATACGTCGTCTGACTCGTCCAAAAGCTTCCTGAACGACTGTTGATGCATCCAATCTGCTCTTCTCTTCTCTTTTTTCCATTCGATTCCCTCGATTTCACTGACCCTCCGAGGCTGCAGGGCAGAGTGTTAACAGACAGAAACACCAGCAGACAAGAAGAAGGCGTGAGAGAAAGAAACACAAGCTAGAGTGCATGCACCGGAAAGGAGGGGGGGCGTGCGAAGAACCAGAATCTGTTTTTCGTCACGAGATTACAGAACAGCAAAAGTGTCATGAAAGAAGCAGAAGCACCGTGTTGCCTTCTTCTCAGAGGGAAAGTTCAATTTTTGGACACGAGTCAAAGAGAGAAGCATCTACACGTTTTTCTTCGGAGCTTTTGTCTCTCCGAAAGGCTGTCGAGAAACGGGAGACACTCAACAGACACCCACGCACGCACTGACTGACGCCATACATCTGCAGAAGAGCACAAAAGAAGAGAGGAACAAGGGAACAGACGACCGATTTTTCCAGCTTACTGCATGGTTATTAAAAAAAAACTCCAGGAGCCGTGTAAAGAAAACGTACACAATCTTTCCATCGGTTTTCTCTTTATGGTTTGGATTTTCTGGTCTTTCGACATTCTGCCCTTTCTCGTTGCTGCCTTCAAATTGAATCTCAGTACTTTAGAAAAAGAACCAACGGAGACCCACAGCGCATACACAGAGACCCATCAGACGGACAACTTGCTAGGTATGAAAGAAGACAAAGCTTCGATCGCAAAACTAGAACCTTCGCAATTCCACAAAGGCGAATTCAAGTCGCAACAGCGCAGTGCTGATTTCCTGAAACAGACAGAGAGAGTCTGCCTACCGGTGGCTGCACGGAAAGGAAGAGACCCACACAGTCCGAGAAAGGAGGATGCACGCACACACACACACACACACACACACACACACACAGAGAGAGAGAGAGAGAGAGAGAGAGCCAAAGATCCAGATATGAATCCAGACATACCTAAAATCATCGGAGAGCAATCAGACCCCCACCATACAACATCCCTCCCAGCTCTCTGACTTTATCTTCTTCTCTGACCAGCAAGACAATCCGGTAAGAGGGCGGAAGGCTTGTGAAAGGGTAAGAGCAATCAATACAGAAAGAGGAGCTAGCTGTGCAGATAGAGACTTGCTTGCATCTCCGTGGGAGACAAGTGAGCTGTTACTCTGATGATGCACAGACAGATGCTGTTGTCTGTGTGTAAACGGACAGACCGACAGACAGACGAAGAGACAATAGCATGCAACGACTCACATGTGGTCGAGCCTGCATGCAAATTTATCAACAGGAGGGAAAATAAAAAGAAACGGGAAGGAAAAGGCGAAAGAAAAAACTTCATTTCGGGTGACTGTGAACTGCTCGTAAGCCTCGAACAGGCTGACAGAGAAAGAGACAGAGACAGAAATGGGTAGAGACATTCATCTATCTGAGGATCCTTGCTGGATTTCATGAACTGTGTGTGGGCCGACAGCAGCTTCCAGCCTGGGTGCTGTGCTGACACGTATTCGGATAAATAGAAGGAAGTCCCAGCCAGACGATTTGACACGCCTGGAATAAGCAGAGAAATTTTTCCACATTCTAAGGGTGCCTTATGATGCTGTCGCTCCACTTTTTCTTTCGCTGTCTTTGTCTTTCTTGCATTGAGTGGTTGCCTTGCCGTGACCTGACTAAGTTTGCCTCACGATCCGCTCGCTTCTTCAAAGTCGAGCATCACCGCCCCCACTCATTTGACCCAAACATGTCCAATTCTCTTAATTCCCACCGACTGGCAAAGAAACAAACAAACAAACAAACTGATTGACTGACTGACATCACTTGCATTGAGCACCAACTGTTTCCCCTGCAGCAAAAGAAACGAAGGAAGGAAATTTCTGTGGAAAAAAGAAAGTCAAGAACTCAAAGAAAAACTAAAGGGATCACTTGCTTCTGTTGTGACTCTGCAACGCAATGCTCCGCATAGATTCCATGGAGTCGCAGGCCGGTCAGACGACCGTATATGGAAAAAAGGACACACAAACATGAGAAGAATTTCGATACAGAGGGCAATCGACAGTCTTCAAAGACAAAAACGGACGCTTAACATCGTTCTGCAAACAGAGAATGGTATGCATGCGCCTGCTTCCTCGCTCAATCCCGAGTCCATGTTTCTCCCTCCTTTGTTTTGTTCCATGCACACACACACACACACACACACACACACACAGAGAGAGAGAGAGAGAGAGAGAGAGAGATGCACAGTGGATGCTCTTTCCTTTTTCTTCAATGGACTCACACGATAGCACTGAGCTGCTTCTTTGTTTTAATTAAAATCACAAACTCTCTGACAAGACTTTTCAGACTACTGCATCGCATCATGCAATGAGGAAGGAAAACCGTCGTCGTCCCCCTCTCAGCCAACCGACCGACCGAGGTCTGCCTGCGTAGACTTGGAGCTTTCTGCATGCACACATGTGCGAGTCCACAAGATGAACAGTGAGAGAGACACAATATGTGCTCTCTCTCGTTCTCTCTCTCTCTCTCTCTCTCTCTCTCTCTCTTGCTCTCTTTCTCTGTGTATGTGTGTGTGCGTCTCTCTCGCGACTGGCCAACTTCTATTCCTTCTGTCTTCCCTCACTCCCCCCTTTTTTCCTTCCTGTGCCTTCAACAAACGATCCGCTGGCCTGGATGAGCTTCTTTTTTTTTCTGTTTGATTTGCAAAGAGAAAACACTCAAAGTTTTATCTTCAACAGGGCGGCCTCCTCATACTTGCTTGCACTCAGTCTGCCTGCCGGTTTGATACGTCTCCTTAGCCATCACCACCTTCTAATCTTTACACGCAAACATGCGCCTTTCTTTCTTTCTTTCTTTCACCTGCATGACACCAGACTGACCCAAAGACCCTGCATGAGAGTACAGGACCGAACACAATCCCGGAGAGAGTGAGGGAGGGAGGGACAGAGAATGAAAGGAGAGGAGGAAACAACCGTACCAACAGATGAACTCAGATCAGCATCTCTCGATCGATCTTGCTGCCACGACAGAGTAAGCCGTCCTTCTTCGCTTTATTTTGTGGTCTCTTTTTCATTACAGTTGACCGTCCCGTTCATCTCAAAATCCTTCGATCACATTCAATCAAGGAAGGACAGACTCCTGACCATCACAACCTACAAGAAACGCATGTTTTCTGAATTCACAGAATCGACATTGTTCTCAAAAGCCGTTTCCTCAGATCGAAGAAATGGGGGGCGAACCATCAAAAGCGAGATTTGAAGACAATACAAAAGAACCAAAAACAAGTCCAGACACGCCTGCTGTTTTACAGACACTCAATTGATGTTTTTCTTCTTTTCTTATACGTAGAAGAAAGGATCAACACTCGGTCAACTGACGCCATTCCCTTCAGCCTGCATGACAGAAAAAAGAGAAAAACGCAGCGGGGGGGAGGAGGAAGTGATCCGATCACAAAATATCCAGACTCTCTTTCTGGTGGCTGCCCTGAAAATGGACGTCACTGCAAATTTTTCTTCGCACAAGGCCGGCTGATGGACGTCTTTTTCTTCTTGGTGAACGAGGCCGGAGGGGAGAGAGAGACAGAAGGAAAGAAGGAGAACGCAACAATCAAGCAGTCTGTTTGAGGCCCAAAGTCATCCAGGGAAGAAAGGAGAAAGGAAGCAGAAGAAACAGAATCGGAGACTCACCGGTTGACGCTGCAAAAGGCAAAATCGAAGAGAATAAGGAGGAGAGGGTAAAGAAGAAAAGGCAGGGGTTAATTGAATTAAGTAAAAAAAGGAAGATCAAATACGCGTCCGTCCATACAAAAAATTGAGTCATTGAGAAAAATTGATTCGTCACAGGAGGACGCGTCCTACGGCACTCAACTCTATCGAATGTAAGGCAAAAACGTTGTGCGAAACTACAAAAAAATGGATTGCTACTGCTGGGTCTCACTTCAATCCGACCTTCCTCAGTCTGCTATTGAAAAGCACAAAACGCCCCCAAAGAGACACAAACAAAAAAAAGTGAAAAGAATCTTTTTGGCGGGTGCCTGAAAGAGAGAGAGTTGCTGTGTTATTACAGGAGGGAGAAACACAAAATTAAGTGCTGACTTAACCATTCAATTTCTTTGAATGCACACGCAAATCCTCGATCGTACCTCCCGACTCACTTCTTCCTTCTGAACAATCGAATCAGAGGAGGTCCCAGAAGAGATGCACAGGGGGAAAAGAGAGGAGATAAGTTCCTTGCATCAATGAGAGAGCAACAAAGTTTAAAAACGTCATATGAACGACACAAGGAGCCACGATTTCTTTTTTTTCAGTCTCTTTTTCGCAGCTTAGCCGCCGACGACAAATCCAAAAAAAAAGAACTCCATGCAGGGAACTCCACGCGTTTCGAAAGAGAAACGAGACAGGGGGAAGTCATGGCCGAGTGTTTCTTTCGACTTGAATGGAGCTTCCTTTGCGTTTTTCGGTCTTGAACAGAGTTTGCTTTCCGTTTTTCGTTCCTTCTACTGGCTGGCTGTCAACGTGCATATCTCCAGTCTACCTGCTTTTGTAATCGTTATAAAATCAAGAATTAAGAAAGGTCAGATGATGATCTCTCTCCCTCCCCCCTTTCCTTCCTTCCATCCTCGCGGGTCCGAGCACTGACGCTTTTTCGCTGCATACGAGGAAGGGAGACACAGGAGCGCCAAAAGATCAGTCAAACATACGCAAAGCGACAGACGATGAACCATGCAAAAGGAAGAAAAAAGAGAGGAAGCAAGGGGGGGGGAAGGACAGCAAGCGACAGAGGCGGTGTGGATGGACAAATGAGTGGATGAAAGAGAAAAAGGAGAGAAAAGCGAGAGAAGGTGAAAAGGCAAAAACGAGGAAGAAAGTGAGGATGAAAACGATGCATCCTCCTCAGCCTCGTCTGATTTTGTTTCTTTCTTTCTTTATTCAATTGTGCCACCAAGCAGATTTCGGCAAAGAGTCGGAGAGCACAGCAAGCAAAGGTGAGGAAGGCAACTCACGCGAGAGTTGGGAGAATGTCGTTGTCGAGACTGCACACACACACACACACACACACACACACACACGCACACACGCGCGCGCGCACACACACACACACGCACACACACATGCATACAAACACAAGTATGTCTCTATGTATTTATGTATGTACACATGTGCACACACACGCATTTACACATGACAAATAGAACCACACAGAAGAAGGCATGCACAGCGATACGCACAGAAACATATACATACAAAAATATTCAGGCCAGGAAACTGTTGCTCAAAAATGCGTATTCAAGCTTGAAACAAAGAAGCGCACCGCACACTCATTTTCTTATTCCTCCCTCCTTCACTCCCAAGGACTGGAGGGACCCAGTTGAAGGCGTCTGGGTGACTGGTAACAAAACTTTTGAGAGGAGAGATAATGAGAAAGAGAGACAGCATCTCTGCGTTTCATTTTGGACACTGACGCCGACTTACAGTCTGCTCTCTCCCTTGATCGTTCTGCACACAGAGAGGAGGGAAGATTAGGAGCAAAAAGTGGAGGGAAATAAAGGTGCGGCACGCCTTGGTTGGTTCCCTGGCCTTTTTCTTTCCTGTCACCATCTTTCCTGCAACAACTAATAGAAACATTTTACCATGACACGTCCCCCTTCCCGACGAAAATATACACCAACAGACAGACACATAAAAGTGTGCGTACACACACTTCGATCTGCGTGCGCTTTTGTAAACCCGGATCCCCCTTCATGCACTTGATTGCGGACGACACAGAAAGACACAAAGGTCCGCTAGGTTCACAGGACGGAGAAAAAACAAACCGGATCTGATTGAATCTCCCAGCTTACTCCATCACTCATTCACTCAGTCACTCACTCACTAACTGACAGACCGACCCGAGGGCGATGTTGCGCTCAAAGCTGCAGAGGCAGGGAGAAGGAGAGGAGAAAAATTAAATCTGGGAAGGAGAGACGATAGTTTGGCAAAGCAGTCGCGGGGAACAAAGATAGACAGAGAGAGACGCCCCCCGTTCTCCCTCTCTGTTTCAAAAGGGTCACCACCCACTTGGTCGATCGGATCTCAAAGCTGCACTCTTCTACTCTACTGACTATTTTTCCACGATCCCGCTTGCTACCCTGCCGATGGCAAGGCATCCATGAGGGTCTGCGATCTCCAGATCTTTCGGTGTGTCCGCAAGGGCCCCGGCAATGGCGGCACTGAGGCGGGTGATGTGACACTCCTCCAAGGGCTCCTTTTCAGCCAGCTTCTGTTCAATGCATTTGGTCATGTTTTGAATGCTCTTGCAGATCACCCCCTTGCCGCACCCCTTCGAGTCTGCGTCCTGTGGCTCTTCCTGGGGATAAAAGCCCTCCTGGAACAATTTCGCTTTGTCTTCTACCCAGGACTTCAGATTGTCCTCACTGATGCTCGGGCAAATGTCTTTCAATTCAAGTTCAGTCTCTAGGGCTTCTGTTTGTTCAGGCGTCGCATCCGGATCTTCAGTGCTACAGAATGCCCATGCAAAACCCTTGACGGTATCTTTTGCAATTTCGATTTGGAGCGCTTCTGTGATGTGCGCCTCTTCTTTCAAGGCTGCTCCTGCGGCCTTCAAATTCCGCAAAATCCCATCGACGCCTGCCTTGAACTGGTGTTGCGTGTGGTTCGGATGCTCCCTCCACATCCGAGCTAACTCCTCAGGATCGAAATAGGAGATCCCGAGAAGAAATTTGGCGTCGAATCGGGCCATCCAAAAGTGGTCATGGATCGCCCAGAATCTCTCGCACATTTGTTCTCTAGATTCTTGGCCGTCTTCCGGAGGGGCTCTCAACTCGTTGGCAAAACATTCGGACTGCTCGAGAAGCTCCTGGTCAATTTGGGTCTGTGCGACGTCGTCGTCTTTGGGGGTCTTTCCGCTCTTCAGACTGCGAACAGAAAAGAAAAGTCATGAATGGATGGGGCCATCCGACACGCAGGGGATGAGAGCACGGCAAGCCTTGCACAGGGCAGGCGGAGTGATAGCGATAGTAGGAGAAGAGGAAACACAAGGAGGAAGAAGAAGCAGAAGAAGAAAAAGGAGACAAGGACAACGAAGAACAGGAGGAAGAAAAAGGAGAAGAAATGAAGTAAAGCCACTGACCATGCGTGGACTTTCTGTACGATCGGATCATCAGTCGTGAAGAGGTTATCTCCCTCTTCCTCCTCCTCTGCTTGTGTGTCGCTTCCGTCTGTTGGGGGATTCCCTTTGCCCCCTTTAGGATCTGCTGTGTCTGTGGGGCCCAGGGACCTCTTCCTTGTTGTTTTCATTTTCTCTAAAAACGAAACGTAGTCGCCGATGCGCCTTCTGTTCTCCTCAGATGCTGGGTCGGCGGATTTTGAGAGGCGCTGTAGAACCTGCATGGATCCAAGCGTGTGTGCGTGCGTGCGCGCGCGCGCGTGTGTGTGTGTGTGCGTATGCATGTGTGTGTCTGTGGTTTGAGAGGGATACTCTCAAGCTCTTTCGAATGAGAGAGACAGACGGGTAGGAGTGTATTCAAGAGAAACGGGGCGTCTTGCTTCGGTATCCGTGTTGACCTTTAGTGCTTGCTGGTATGACAGTACAGAACCTACGCACACCAACCCCCTGCAACAGCCAAACCCTTGAAGAATTCGCACAGCAATCCCTCGTACCGTTTCCCCCCCTTCCCATGAGAAACTGACCTGACGAGTTTCCAGACGGTCTGCACAGGATCAGGTCAGCAGTGAAGTAGAAAAAAGGCAGAGGGAAGGGCACGGGAGCATCCACAGCTGAAGAGATGAGTACTGGGACATGCATACATATTCATGTTGGTGTCTGATAGTATGCATGCGTTCTGAATGAGGAAACAACCGTAGTCGATTTCGCAGACTATAGTGATATGCATTGATGGGCCTCTCCAAGAGAGGAGGCAAGGGACAGGAAAGGAAAGGAAGTGCATGAGGTCTTGTGGTCATTGGCGTGATTGCATAGGCATGACTGATTGATAGACTCACTCTCCGAGTGGCTGCCTGCTTGACTTACTGACTGACTGACTGCCTGAGTGGCACACTGAGTGAATGAGTGTCTACACGGCTTTCCTTTTACCGATTCACCCATGCAACTCCTCCCAGACCCTCACTGTGTTTGTTTGCAGAGCGGCTCAGTGGCACAAAGGTGTATGTGCAATGCGACTGATTGACTGACTTTCCTGCAGAGGAAACCGGAAACCCGTCACTGAGGCCGGGGCCCCGAAAAAGAGCACAAGGCCCAAAACCAAGCGCATGCTTCTGGAAGGCATCTGCACAAAAGACGTTCGATCACTGGATGCACTGCTCCCTGTCGTAGGGTTCTGGATGGAGCTTCTTGTTGTTTTCTCTACCAGCTGCGTACTGTCATGGTACGCATAGACGGCACGACGCTCTGTATCTATTGGGTCTGTCTCTGAAAGCGTTTCTTTGCCTGCAGATTTCTATGTTTTTGTGTAGATGTATCTTCTCGTCAAGCCTCACTTCACGCGATTTCAGCACGGTGACTGACTTCAGGGTCTCAGGCAAGTTTATGCTCTCGCTGTTGAACACAGATTGATGATGTCTGTGCGTGTATACACGTCTACAGGCCTCAACATATATGAAATATACGTATACGTATACGTTGTACGTATCATAACTTGTATGTGCATGTGCATGTATTCATGATACGCTCAACGTTCTACCGATACACGCGTCGGATGACACATAATTCTTTAGTGTCTCTCTAGTCCTGTGTCGGGCCAGTATGCATCTTGCCTAGGCATAGATCCTGTCCGTCTGTTACGCGGTCATTCTGCTGCCAGCGCAATGATGGCCTTGCCCCCCCCTTGGACTAAGCCATCGATCCTAGTTTATGCCTTTCATGGCAAACAAAAATTAATGCCTTTCATTCTCCGTGTGTTTGCGTGGTCAACTCTGTCTATCTATAGTTGAGCATCATGCTGTTTAAAGTTGAAAAAAACTAGGCAGGGGCTTGGCTAGACTTCAGATGGGGGCATAAGTAGCTTAGACCCCCGGGTGGTCTAAAAGTGAACCTGGGGTGGCCCCTGGGTGCGCCCTTTTCTAAAATATGCCCACATATCATCACACATTTGGGGCGGCGCAGTAAAAGATTTTCGTTATGGGGTGGTAAAATGGGGAGGGGGGGGNGGGGGGGGGGGGGGGGGAAGGGCGAAAGTGAGACGTGACGAAACCAAGATTTTAAAGTGACCTGACACAACACTGTCCTGCATTGAATCGAACTCTCTTCAAGACGAGAAGATCATGACTGTCGAACGACACATGCACCACTTCAATTGTTATGACGGAACCATCTTCCTGCTAGTACAGCTTGCGCTGGCGTCTGCTGCCCGCCTGCTGTCCGAAAAGACCACTCCCTCCTGCCGGTGCAACTTGTGCTGGGGCCTGCCGCCTGCCTGGAAAAGAAAAGAAAAGAAGCTAGTGGGAAGAAAAGAGAAGAAAGCAGAAGAAGAGACAAAAGGAGACGAGATCCATCCAATGTGGCATCAATCCATCCATCCATCCATCCATCCATCCATCCATCCATCCATCCATCCATCGGATTCCCTCAGTCACTCCCTCACTCCATCCACCCATCCATCCCTCATCACTCCATCACTCCATCCATCCCTCCTCACTCCATCACTCCATCCATCCATCCCTCACTCATTCCATCAATCCATCCCTCACTCAGTCCATCAATTAATCCATCCCTCACTCATGCACTCCATCACTCCATCCATCACTCCATCCATCCATCCCTCACTCACTCCATCCATCAATTTATCCATCCATCCATCCATCCATCCATCCATCCATCCATCCCTCAGTCACTCCCTCACTCCATCCACCCATTTATCCCTCATCACTCCATCACTCCATCCATCCCTCCTCACTCCATCACTCACTCCATCCATCCCTCACTCACTCCATCAATCCATCCCTCACTCACTCCATCAATTAATCCATCCCTCACTCATGCACTCCATCACTCCATCCATCACTCCATCCATCCATCCCTCACTCACTCCATCCATCAATGTATCCATCCATCCATCCATCAATCCATCCATCCATCAATCCATCCCTCACTCACTCCGACACTCCATCCAATGGCATCCGAATTTGGCATCCATCCATCCATCCCTCAGTCACTCTCTTACTCCATCCATCCATCACTCCATCCATCCATCCATCCATCCATCCATCCATCCATCCCTCAGTCACTCTCTCACTCCATCCACCCATCCATCCCTCTTCACTCCATCACTCTATACATGCATCCATCCATCCCTCACTCACTCCATCCATCCATAACCTCAGTTGTGACTGACCTTTCCAAATCTCAGTTCGCACATGTTGACATCCTGCATGATCCTGGTCGATGCGGTCGCTTCTGAAGCGCCTAAACGGCACAAAACGAAGAGACAACACTGTAGAAAGACGATCCTGCTGTCTGTTTGCCCTGTCCTAGTGGATTGACACAAAAGCACCAACATACTGTGACACAGTTCTTTCATCTGTACGTCTGCATATCTTTGTCTGGCCTTAATTTGTAATGTGGATCATGCATGCCGGGGTCTTTCACTGTACACGCTGCATAGAACGCTGCGTGCAGCGGGCCCTGATCGGCCCCGCACCCGCGGGTCATGCATGCGCACGCATGGAGCCGCGCTCACGCGCGCGCCCCGGCCCAGGCCGACCTTCGCGACGTCGTCGACGGGCAGGCCCCCGGGTACCCGTGGTATATGCCCCCGGGTCACTCAACAAAATTTCAAAAACAAGCTGGGGGCGGCCCTTGACGGGCAGCCGGGTTGACCCGGGGGCGCCCCCTGGCCCCCGGCTACTTTAAACAGTATGATAAACATAGTCACTGTGGACCAGGTCTTCTTTCCCCTTCCCGGCTTCTTCTTCAGTGATACCCATGTCCAAATAAAAAAATTTGTTTCTCCTCAACATTCTTTTGTTATGTTAGAACGAACGTCCTGGTTACATGAGCAGCAGTGAGATTATGTGGAGACAAAAGCATAGGGCCGACCCTTATGCAGTTGTGCGCCGCCAATCATTGTCACCTTGCATACGTGGTACATATTCTCATCTGATTTGTTCTGGTCTCTGGTCGGTACATATGAGTCCATGCATTATTCTTGTGAAGGTTCAATTTAGAGACGTGGCGTACATGCGACGCCAGCAGTCCGCGCGTGTGCACGCGTCGCCGTGAGGACCGATCGATCCATCTACGTGTACCGTTTGATCTGTTGTGCAACTGTTGTGCATGTGTTGTTGGCAATCGACTTCATGCATTGTAAATGAGTGCCTGGATGACACTTGTACGTTAACAAATAGAAAAGGAGCGATTCAATGAAAAAGTGGTAGATGTACATTTCTCAAAGGGCCTATCGATGTATGGCGAGCCGATTAGTCGATTAACTGTCGAGATCGACTTTCACTCTGCGTATTGATTCCATCCTGCCTCGATCGATTGAGCCTCTTTATGGTACTACTCAGGTTAGTCCTTTCGATTGACAGACTTCTGTGTATATGTATGGACTTCGAACATCAGGTCATCAGGTCACAGCATCATCCTTTGGCTTTCTGTTTCTAGTCTGTCTGCTAAGGACTAGCTCTTTGCTTTTGATTCCTATACTTCTCCGTCGGTCCATCTCGACCATCCTCATTGTCTTATATCAGTGTGTCAGACTGCTTAGAAAGATGGCAACTGTCTCTTCCATTTCAGTTCCCCTTTTCAAAGCCTTCGGTGTTGTGCACTTTAAGAAGTGGAAAGGAAGCTTCCGCAGAGCAGACTGAGTCCTTTTTCTTTAAGCAACTACTACAGAAGATAACCTGAAGAAAATGTACATGCAGTCAGCGTTCGACATAACTGCAGGTGCAGCAAAGGGGGAGGAGAACATTGACCTTGTGTTCATGCAGCGAGTTGAGCGGGTCGTCCCCGACTGGACGGCGAACCAGAAGGCCCTCGATGAGATTCTCACGGACTTGGAAGCCTTGTACCTTGATGATATCAAGAAGCAGAGGGTCGACGCCTTGCGGGTCATCCACAACATCCGACAGTGACACGACGAGGACTCAAAGATCTTCTTTGACCGCTTCTTTGCTGCTGTGGCAGCGTACAAGGCCACCCTCCCCGCTGGCCAGACCATGTCGGACTCCGACAAGTCCGTCTACCTGATAAATGCCCTCACTGACCAAAAGAAGGAGAAGGTCGCCATCCTGATGGGTGACCGCGACACCTGGGCAGCCCTACAGGATGTGATGAAGAGTCTCTTCCGAGTGGAGGCTCTCTCAGGTAAGACCAAGAACCCCGCCGTCATCGGCAACACTTCTGACTTCTCTTCCATGGCAAGCCTCTCCATGAAATCTACCACCAAGCTAAACAAATTCCCAGCTAACAGAGTTGAACAAGGAGAGAGAACGTGTCGCAACTGTGGATTCCGTCTTGAAGCTCAGGCTTTACACCGCTACCCTATATGAGGCAAGCAGTGTAACTCGTGTGGAAAGGGTGGCCATTTTGCACATATGTGTAGAAGCACCAAAAGCGTAGACGCACTCGAAGATCATCGCGCAGGTTCTTCTTCTACTCCCCCTGCCGAGGTGAAGAACGAAAAGAAGGTTACCTTCACAGACGACTACGGCACCTCAAAGGAGTGGATCTGCTAGATCGGGGGTGGGTGCGGCTCCGATTTGAAGATCGGTCTGTTCTCTGGTCTGTTTCTGTTGTTACTCTCCTCCCATCTATAAAAGGAGAGACTCGCTTTTCGGTCATTGGTTCTTTGGTCACATAAGACTCAGTTTGCAATTGAGTGTATGCACGGTTGTTCGGTCTCTTTCTGTCTCTGTATCTTTGGTCATCGGTCACCGGTCAAGATTGTTCACACGGTCATTAGACATGCCTAATCTGATTCTATCTAATTTCTGGTCTGCTTGCTCTTACTTAGTTTCAGGCCATCCGTTTGAAGATTGATCGTTTTATCTCTTTTATAACGTTTCTTCTGACTTGCATTCCGTTTGTCTCTTCTCTTTGTAAATGAGCTTTCATTCGTTTTTCCCGCGTGCTTTCGTTCTTGTCGTTTGCGCTTCTACTGATCGAATCCCTAGAGCGTCAGCGCAAAGGGGGTGATCTGTTAGAATGAACGTCCTGGTTACATGAGCAGCAGTGAGATTATGTGGAGACAAAAGCATAGGGCCGACCCTTATACAGTTATGCGCTGCTAATCATTGTCACCTTGCATGCGCGGTGCATATTCTCATCTGATTTGTTCTGGTCTCTGGTCGGTGCATGTGAGTCCATACATTATTCTCGTGAAGGTTCAATTTAAAGACATGACGTGCATGCGACACCATCAGTCCGCGCGTGTGCATACGTTGCCGTGAGGACTGATCGATCCATCTACGTGTACCGTTTGATCTGTTGTGCAACTATTGTGCATATGTTGTTGGCGATCGACTTTATGCATTGTAAATGAGTGCCTAGATGACACTTGTACGTCAACAAATAGGAAAGGAGCGATTCAATGAAGAAGTGGTAGATGTGTATTTTTCAAAGGGCCCATCGATGTATGGCGAGCCGATTAGTCGATCGACTGTCGAGATCGACTTTCACTCTGCGTATTGATTCCATTCTGCCTCGATCGATTGAGCCTCTTTATGGTACTACTCAGGTTAGTCCTTTCGATTGACAGACTTCTGTGTATATGTATAGACTTTGGACATCAGGTCATCAGGTCACAGCATTATCCTTTGGCTTTCTGTTTCTAGTCTGTCTGCTAAGGACTAGCTCTTTGCTTTTGATTCCTATACTTCTCCGTCGGTCCATCTCAACCATCCTCATTGTCTTATATGTTGGACTTTCTTTGTTGAACTTTTTTCTTCACATCAATTTTTTCTCTCTTACACGCTTGACGGCTTTCAACCTCTTATTCATATTTCTTCAATCTGATGTCACAAGGCTCTTCTTCTCTTTTTTGTCTTTTATATACCTCACCCATAAAAATGGTCTTTTTTTTTCTTTTATTTCCCCTTCCAGCACCCTGCTGGCTCTCCCCCCTCCTTTACTCTTTCTTCTTTGCAAGGTACTGCAAGGTCTACATAGGTGGAAAACTCTCTCCCAAGCAGTATTTTGGTGACCTGTGTGCCGCGTGTGCCGTGGCTTACCTGAATAGATGCGAAGATTATTGACGCTGCTGCTTTCTAAACTGCCACTAACAACGTTTTTCACCATCTGTGTGCAATTTTCTGATATGCAGACGCATCGTTCATCTCCCCCAACCTTTTTACTAGCCGTTCTGTTGCCTGTCTCACTATCTCTTTCACAAATCTCACCGCGTCTCCTTTAGGCCTTTCATAGGTCTCAAAAACCAGAGGGACAAAACGAATATCTACGGCTCTGCAGGCGTCGTCGTAGTAGGTATATTTCTTCCCCTCCTCATCCTTTGCTACGGCCCCTGCTTTCTTTGAATTTCTGTGCAGGCGGGTCGCATGCTGGATCGGGTGGATCAGAGCCACATCTCCCAAAACCGAGTCCCCGTGATTTTGTTCCCGTTTGGCAAGGTCGCGAACAAGTCTGGTCGTTTGTCGTGCTGACACATATGCGTGCAACGGCCGGCGCGGCTGCATGCGGACCCCGCGCAGCTGGCCGGGCCTGGATGCATGGCCCGCGGCCGCGGCTCGCACCGCGATGCGAACGAAAATCAAATCGGATTCGGATCAAAATCACGAAGTGTCTCGTCGCGAAAAAAATGTCACACATCCAGAGGGGATCTTCCATCGATTTCCTGACCCACCTCCGGCCATGTAGTGACAGTATGGCACACCATGTACCATAAGAGGCCAATTGTGATGTCTGGACTATTTAGGAACCCCATCTTCGATTTTCAATCAGGGAAAGCTCATTGATCTTCACTGCTTCTTTGTGTCCGTCTAATCGCCGCGTACAGAACGAGACAGACCAAGTGATCATCCACTCCAACCCAGCTCCCCTCTGTCATTGGTCCGTTCCGGTTAGGATCTAATTGGGCAGTCTTTCAGCTTCTTGGATAGCCAGGAAGGGCACCCCAATGCAAGTAGAACCCAACGCCAACCCCCTGCTGGGCGATCGTCGGGAGACGGAAAGGGGACCAAACGAGTCCTTTCAGTCTGCACACGACGTGGAGAGGGGAGAAGGAGAGGGAGAGAACGCTGCAGTCAATGCAGAGGGAGAACATGTCGACGTACAACAGAGGGGAGCTCTGTACGAATGGTTGGTATGTGCAAATCTGCTTCCCTTGCGATGTCCTGCCGAAAGAGTCGATTCAGTGCTCGATCCCGTCTCTCTCTTTTCTTCAGCTTTTGCCCAGCTGCCCCTATGCTGCTGGTGTTTCTGCGCGACTCTCTTTCGGTCTCATATTTCCCTCTGTCGTTCTGATCTTTCTGTCATTCCTGCATCTGTGAAACGACATTGTGCAGCCTGATGTGTGTGGAGGATGCCTTCCAGGTACGTTTGTGAAATCGCAGTCAGTCATGCAGGCTTTGGGGATCTGCACGCAGAATCTCACTTCCTGCCCGCCTCACGCAGGTATCTCTTTCCCTCTCGTGCTTCTTCACGGCAAAACCATCCGCCTGCTTCTCTACCCCTCTTCTGTTCCCTCTGTTTGATCCTCTTGTTTCTCCGTAGGACGCTTCTTTTACCTAGATACCTTCCTTTTCCCGCACGACAGCGCAAGACAAAAAACTTTCTGTTCGATGGGCGTCAGGGCTTCAGAGCAAGAGACACTTTGCTTGTGGTCTCATTGTGCCTTTTTCCTTTCTCTGTCTGCTCTGCTCTGTTGTGCAGCATTCCACGGCAGGATGGCAGCTCCTGATTGTGCTGGTTGTTGGCGTGGTGGTGTCCCTGGACTTCGTGAAGGTCTACAAGGAGAGCTGCCAACGGCCCCTTGCCATCTGGTTGGTTGGTGGCTCGGTCGGGCAAACCTACAGAAAGAATTAAGGGGGAAAGGGGGGGAGAAGTGAAGTCGGTTTTTGCTCGCAACCCTTACCAAGTCCTTCTGTCAGCCGAGCTCTCTCTCCGTCGGAGTGTGTCTTAATTCACGCATGTATGGCCTTCATTCATGTATTAATGTACGTGCTCAATGGCGTGTGTGTGCGTGCGTGCAGGGTTGTTCTCTTCATGTTTCGCCATTTGCTCAGCGCTGGTGAGTCCCGCCATTTCCAGGAGACATCTTCGGCTTTTGCTTCGAGCTTCCCCTTGCGTGTCTGTCTGTCTATCTGTCTGTCTGTCATATAGTCTGTAAGAAAAGAAGGGACAAGAAGAAACATGTAGTCTGTCTGTCTGCAAACAAAGAAAAAAGAAAAAAATAAGTCATATAGCCTCTCTTTCTTTTTGCTTCATAGTCATTTTGACTGCTTCGCTTTGCGATTTTTCTGCTCCATTCAGTCTTACATATTTTCGAGTGAGGATTGTGCGTGAGCATGCGCGTGCATGCGTTTCTACGCGTCTGATATCGATCAGTAAGCTTCTTGTTTCAGACACGAACGGAATCACCTCTGCCTGTCTGCCTGCAGGTGTACGGTGCTTCAACGTGTGGGAATTCAGGGCGCGTGGCCACGCACCTCTGAGTCCGTTGGTGCCGATGTTGGAGGCAGTTGGCTTCGGGGGGTGGCTGGTGGGATGGGTGTGGGGTGCAGAGATTGAGCGGAGCAGCAAGAGCTGTAACGAGGAATTGTTTCATTTGTTTGCGTTTCTGTGGAATTTACAGCTTCGTCTGTATGTGGGGTTCCTGATTGTTACTGCCCTCGTGCTTTTGTTTCTTCTGGGCGGAATGCTTTGTATGAGATGCCTCCAGAAGAGACGAAGTGGGAGGAGAATTGTGGAGAGATTGGAGAGAATACGGTATGCGGATTTGAGAGATCGATACAGGGCCCGGCGTGCAGCCGTGCTGGCAGCACGAGCAGGAGCTCGAAGGGGGGAGGAGGGAGGAGCAGAGCCGCAGGGGCAGAATGAGGGTGAGGGGGTCGGCCGGACTGGTGGAGGGGGGGAGGGGGGCGGTCACGGAGAAGGAGAAGGGGCAGCACCGAGGGGAGGAGAAGTGCCTGACAGAGTGCTGCAATCCCGCAGCTTCAGTGACTACCCCCCCGAGTGCATCTTCTGCATAGAGCCCTTTCAGGACGATACTTCTGTTCTCGTGATGCCCTGTGAAGGCGGTCACTTTTTCTGTGCACCCTGCATTGCACGTTGGCTTCAACAGTCGCGTCAATGTCCCGTGTGTCGAACAGATGTGGTGGATGTGATTGAGAACAGAGACAGAGACGGGGAAGGCGCGACGGGTGGTCGTGGTGGAGGTGACGGAGAGAGTGTTGAAGGAGAAAGAGGCGCTGTACAAGGGCAGCAAGAGGGGGGACAAGAACAGGCAAGGGAAGGTGGAAGAGAGCACGAGGGGGCTCTGCCCCAGGGTGGATTGATGGAGGATGAACGGGAGCAGAGAGCAGCAGACCCGGGGTGTTGCCGTTGTTTGTTGACTTTGTTCAGAGGGCGGCGGAGAGGTGGGAGAGAAAGGCGGATTGTTGTTGTGAGAGAAGAAGAGGAAGAGAGACAAAGGGAAATGGAAGAAGGATGGATACAGCGACATACAGAGGTAACCGGAGAGAGACGGCAGGAAGAAGGGGAGGGGGGGGTAGCCCTCGCTGCCGATGAGTCTTCCTCCTCCTCAGCAAGAGGTGTCTCTTCGCCATCAGGTCACTCCAGAGAGAAGGAGAAGGAAGGAAATAAAGAACGAAGAGAAGAAGGCATAATTTTTCCTGAGAGTGCCATTGTCACGGGGTTGGCCCCCCGTGCCGCGTCTAACGAAAGGCCCGAAGAGCAAAAGCAAAAGAATCAGGGGATAGACGAACAACAGGATGGTGGAGAAAGAGAAAGAGAGCGATCGCCCCTGCATGACGCTCGACGTTTGAGATACATCGGAGGTACAGCTGGGGGGGGCACGCGCACCACCGCGTCAGGTCTCTTGAATGTGTCCGCTTCTTCGTCTGCCTCTGCCTCTTCTTCTTCTTCCTCAGCCTTCGCAGATGCTTCGTCCACCTTGAATGAGGATGAGAGAGAGTCGGGAGAAGGACGGACACTCTGAGTGAACGAATGAAAAAGAGAAAAAGGCCAGGAACCAAATAGACAGCCGAAATAAGAAGGGAAAACCCTCTCCTACTTTTCATCCATCCCGGGTGTCCTTCCTTTCAGTGCATTAATTCAGTCCAGCAGGCGTTCTGCTCCTGGCTTGGAAGTGAGGGGCTTGTTATTGTTCCTTCCTCTCTGTACGTATCCAGCCATCTCCCTCTGATAGAAGGCCTTGAGTGGCGCGCTTGCTTCACCGTCTCTCTCACCTTGGCTCGTTAGACCGCCTTCCTTCCTTCCTGCCTTCTTTCTTTTCTTTTCTTTCTTCCTTCCTTCGTTCCTTCCTTCCTTTCTGCTCTCCCTTTGTGTTCACACGCCGGAAGTAGAGAAACCCGAACTTTTCCGCAAAGCAAAAAGAGGGATGCAGCCACCAGAAGTGGGAGGGAAAGGAGAGAAAAGGAAGGAAACTCATCGCATGATCTCATGAGGGAGCTCCGTACAGACATCTATCTGCCAGGATGCAGATCGAGATATGAGCTCACAGAATTCAGAAAGGATCGAGGACATGCATGCATGTAGCCAGCCAACCGGTCTTCCTTCCTTCCGCTTTTCCAACTCGACTACTGCATGCATCTGTGGAGTGACTTCACATTAAATTAAGCAGGGAGGGAGCTAGGCGATGATTGATGGTGTGGCTCGGGCGGGCAGCCGCAGCAGCAGCAGCAGCAGCCACAGCAGCGGGTGGAAGCGCCTGCAGAAAGCTGTCAGATGAGGGAATTAATGCAATACGTACGCACTTCTATTTATATTTTCCTGATCAAGGGGACATCGTTACAGTGCAGCTGCCCATGCAACTTTGCAAAAAAATCAATCTGATGTTCCTCTCGACTGTTTCGTCCTGCATGCACCTTCCCTCTGTCATGAATCATGATCGATCTGACACTCCTCTCGCCGAACATGCAGGGAGGGAGGGGTTCTCAGAAAGACTTAATTCCGCCATGGGTGCATGCCTGTGGTGTTGTACTTGTATTGGCTTGCTTGCTTGCTTGCTCCCACATCTGTGAGTGCGTCTTGTTTCTTTCAACTACAATCTTCGAAGTTTGTGCGGTGTGTGAATTAAGTCGCGTTCTTCCTAGCGTCCTTCGCATTGGTACGATGTAACATCGTCAGTGTTTGACTCCATAAATCGGTTCTTCTTCCGGGTCGGGGAAACATGTCGGAATGGGAACGTTGCATGAAGGAAGCCACATTGCTGCCACAATGTGGCGCGGGCATGCAGTGCATGCATGTCACGGTATTTGATTGGTTTTGGGATTGAGTAATGATGAGTATAAGGTTGGACGTCAATTAATATAAAATGATTTCCTAAATAGTTTCTGCGTGCATGTGGCTTCTCCTATATAGGCTCCGATCTCTCAGAATGCAGTTCGATTCAGACGATCATGCAGATTGATCTGTACCTAGATCTGTACTAAACTATATCCTAGAGTCGGACCTAGACTATAATATGTCACTATATCATCAATTAAAAACTATCAAAGGCTTATACTAGCTACTAGGTGATAGTAGCCTTAGAGTTTATCAAGAGGTTTGATTGATTAATTGATTGACTAGTTTTTTGACCTAGTTAGGTTGTCAACTTATCTAAACTTATCATTTAATTAAATGACTAGTCGACTAGTTAAGTGACGGGAACGATAAATCTTCTATGTCAGATCTAGCTTTTTTTTATTTTTGAGTGCGAAAACATTCACGATCAAGCCTTTTTTCGTTTTTGAATGAGAAAACGTTCACAATCACGAAAAGGATGCTACAGCCTAGTCTCACATACTGTATAACATGTTTTTATTTGTTTAATCAGACGGTGCGTGCAGTGTGGATATATGGATGCGAGATATATCCATGCACAAACAGGGCCTGTGCAGAATTCGACAAAAAACAAAGACGCTTTGTGAGGTGGGTCTTGGGGCTAAGGAAGACAGAAAGCGTAGACACTACATTGATGGAGGGGGGGATGTTTCCAATTGATATTGAAGTCGCAGAGAGGACGATCAGATGGGCAAGAAAGGCACTAAAAGAAAAGAGGAAGGAGACGATTAGGCAGGCTGTCATTCATTGCTTGAGAGAAGGAGTGGAGGATGAACTGAAGAGGGGAAGAAGAACAGAGTTGCATCCTTTTCACTTCTTTTTGCGCTTGAAGAAAAGCCATACAGATACTATTCACAGAGAGAGGCCTTCATCCTTTTTCAAAAGAGAAGCTCGCAGGCCAGCCAAGAGAGATAGCGACATACGCAGTGAATGAAAGAGTAGATAGGATGAAAAGATGAATTGTAAGCAAGACAGATAAAGAAATAAAAGAGAGGAAGAAAAAAATCTTCAGGTGGAGAATTGAGAGGGGAGTGAGAGAGAGAGATAGAAGAGAGAGAGAAAAAGGAAGAAAAGTCTATATGGTACACATACACCGAACAAAAGCAAACGGAAACAGATTGCAGCTCATTTTGTTTGAAAAGGTATCAGAAGAAAGACCAAGAGAGAGAATGAAAATAGAGAAAGAAAAACTGGGACGGGTGCCCTTTTGTTATAGAAGGGTAGCACCAAGAGGAGAACACAGAAGGAGAGCAGCCTGCAGAGCAGGAGACAGGACGTTAGCGGGAACAAAGGGAAAAGTGCCAGAAAGAGGAGAGCAGAGAGTGCCGTTGGAGGAGAGACTCTGCCCTTTTTGCAAAGGATGGATGGAAACAGAGGTGTTAGAGCATGAGATCTATATGCTGACTGAGTGTCCCATTTATAATAGAGAAAGAATGCACATGTATAGAACATTAGGAGCAGACTGGAATGAGGGAAGAGAAAAGAGAACAAGAGAAGTTTGCAGAAAGAAAAGAGAAAGACAAAGAGGAAGACTGCACACTGAGGTTCTGTTCAAATTCTTGATGAACGAAGGGCATAGTGCGATGGATAAGTTTCTGGGGAGGGCGGCGTTCAGAAGAAGAGTGTTCAAAGAAAGCCCAGAAAGGTACGTACCTGGAAGCTCATTAGATGAAACAGTGTTGGCATAGAGACACGGAGTGATCACAAAAAGAAAGGGAGGAACGAAAAGAAGAAAAGAAGAATACAAGACCATCCTGGAAGCAATGGAAGCAGGAAAACAGCTGAGGGAGGGAGAAGGAGAAATCGCTGAGAGAAGAATGGAGAGAGGGTGTGCATAAAGCCAAAGTGTCCTTTCATCCTGTGTCATTGGATCGATTTTTGGAGCAGTCCCTTTTGAGTAGCCTATAGACCAAAGCATGCAAAGCGCAGATAGATTGTTGTTTGTTAGCGGCCTGGGAAACCAGGCGAACCACAGGGTGTGGTCTGAGCCTCAGCGATGAGGTACACCCCCCTACCGTTTGCGGAGGCGACCTTTATAAGACAAAACGGCGACAGTGCTCTAAGGCACCACTAATCACACACTATAGGCCTAAGTCTACACATCATATAAGACATGGACAATTTAAATACTAGTTTAAATAATTAAAAATATATGGTAAAAATCGTGTTTTTCAATACGTTTCTAAAATCTTATTCTCTGCACTAGTCTCTGCAATATCAATGTGTCTGAATTGATCAGTTTTCAATGCTCATTTTAATTATTACATTATTGTTATTATTCAAACCAGGTTTCTGTTGGCTCTCGCCTTTCCCAGCTTTTCGTATTGCATGAAGCCAGATTGACTTAGCTGGCTTTAGTTTAGAATTGAACCGGGACTCCACTTAAATTTTTTCATACTGGCGTTTGGAATCAAGCGTTCGATAGTATCATCGATACGTTCACCCCAGCCATCCCGGCACCCCATGCTAGGTCATGCACCGCTAATCCTGCTTATTAAGGGCAGCGTTGGCTTTTTTGATTGCCAAATTAGTTGCCCAATTTACCCTCTCAATCCACTTTTCGACGACAATGAAGGAATCGACAGCTTTGGACGTTCCCCATTGCATCTCCCTCAGCGTTTTGACCTCCGCCTGCTTCTTCTCCAGCTCTGCAACTAGCTTCTCCCTCTTATCCCTTTCCTGCCCTGTGGAAGTCCAGAGAAACCGCAAAAGACCACGCAGCTCCTTTTCAAACTGAAACGATGCACACACACACACACACACACACACACACACAGAGGGAGAGAGAGAGAGAGAGAGAGAGAGAGAGAGAGAAATTTTCACGAATGTGCTTGAGGGCAGACACTGTCAGGCACCCCCGAAGCGAAACTAAAGCATGGAGGCAGATTTATGCACGCAAGCATCCACCCCTTTCCAAGGCGAGCGCTACCGGGAAAGGCATGAGCCGGAACAGCCACAGCAAAACGCAAGAAGCACAAAAAGCAGATGATGGTCATGTGCATCCAACAAACCATCCTTGCAGGAAACGGAACGGAGAAACGAATGGAAGGGCGGGCGGACAGACACACGCATGGGTGAACAGACAAGTACAAATAGCGACCGAAATGATACATATGCAGAACTTTCCACTCATCGCGTGACTAGAAGAAGAGAAAAGGCAGTTGAGCAGACATGAAGACAGAGCCGAGGGACCTCTTCATTTCTTCCAGTTCCGAAGCAGTCTTCAAGACACGCAAATTGCAGTGAAGCACAGGGCAAAACCAACAATTACTCTTTCTCTTAATTCTGGCTGGCGTAGACTCACTTGACTCACTAAACTGACTGACCTCGCCAATTCTCTGGATCAATCTGCGTTCTGTCTCCTCTGTTCCCAATGCCGCCTTCGCCTCCCTCTCCCTCTCTGCCGCCTCCTCCTTCGTCTTATCTTCTTTGTATCGTTTGTCAAGATGCAAATACGGATCGAGAGACGCATTGCGGGAACGTTTTGGCCGCTCTCGAAGAGAGGTCGGGGCCCATTCTTCCAGAGAAGACACGAAATTGTTGAACAAAGCTGGATCAGAAACACTTTCACAAGCAGCAGCTCCGTGTTGAACCTCGGGGTCCAGAGCAGACGTGAACAACTGGCCTGGTTTCAGTTTAAGTTCGGCTTTTTTGAGCGCTGCCCTCTTCTTCTTCCTCCTCGCATCCGCATTGTCCCCTCCCCATCTCCCAGACTCCCCCTCAAGGTCTTCCATACGCACAGCCTCCTTCACTGCCTCCACTCTCTCCCTCTCTCCGCCCCTCTCCTGACAAAGAGATGCAGAAGCAGAGGAAGAAAAGGAAGGCACCTCCCCTCTCTGCATCCCTGCAAGGAGACGAGCGCTGTGTATGTTCAGTCGCTGGAACAACAACTGGGCGCTGCTCCCCTTCCGAGCATGCTCCCACCCTATCAAGTGATCCGCCTTCAAAGGACAACAAGAGACCAGCCCGGGAGGGAGGGACGACGACGCCTCCTTTGCTTCTGCTACAAACTGCGCTGGACTCTTTGACATTCTCTCCATGGACAAAGGTGCATTCTCCCCAACGAAGGCCGAAAGCCCCTCCCCTGTCCCATACCCTGGACGTCGGAGGTGATCTTCTGCCATGAGATTGACCAATGGGTTCACGTGTTGTTCTATTTCAAGCAGACGGTTTCGACCCGAAGGGGGCAACGAGGAGGTGACATGGGGGCTGCCGCTTTGTGCAGCGACGTCAGGGGTGAGATAGGGCTCGGTAATGATGTCAGGGGTGACACGTGGCCAGAGATCCTCAAAGTCGGGATCACTTTTGGACCATGAGGCGTCCTTCGGTTTCCCTGTGATCTGCTTGTAGTATCGGCTCTGTAGGAAATTGACCCAAAATTCGGACTTTTTCACGTTCCTCCGTTGACACTGCTGCCTGTTTATCTCCCTTATCCGGGGATCCTCGCTCATGAAAGTCTCCAACTGGGATTCCTCTAACTGTATATCGACTTTCTCACTGCCGGGCTTGCGGCGGATTTGTTGGGGAGGGGGCAGGGGGAAAAAACTTCCCTTGACCTGTGCCAGACTCTCAGCCACTTCCAACGCGAAGGGCTTCCAAAACTCTTTCTGGGTGACGACGGATGGAACAAGGGAGGTGAAGAGATTCTTCAAATCCGGTCTGGCCACAAGAAGGCGTTCCTTTGCTTCTTTGACAACCGGAGAATCTTCATCCTCGGGCGGCGGCGGCGGCGGCGGAGGGGGAGGTGGACGTGGATCCTCTCCTTTCGTGACGCGATCGAGGGCCTCATAGGCCGAAAGCATCGTTTCGGGATTGGGAAAAAACACCAGAAACTCGCGCTCTGCGTCTGTATTGACATCCTTGTACGTGACTTTGAGGACGGCATCGGCATGAATCAGCGCTTTTTGGACTTTGAGAAGACGGTCACGCGTGATTGGTGGGTTGATCACCAATTCGTGGCCTTTGGTAAGGGCAACCCCCTTCTCAGAGGACAACATAAGTCGACATTCTTTCAGTTCCTTGAAATCTTGGGGACGTTTTCGGCCTTGATTCTTTTTGGGAGGGTTCAGTTGAACATTAGGACAGTCGTAGCCCACAACGGCAGACTGAGCTCCTCCGGTTCTCATGAAGACAAGAGACAACAGAAGGCACAAATTTGCGAGAAAGCTGAAACCTCCCACGTCCCCTTCCACTTTATCTACTCCTCTTCTCCTCCTCGGACTCCTCCCCGAGCGAAATAAAAGACTGATCACCCCTTGTTTCCTCACTCTCTTGGTCGTTCATACGTTCCTGATCCTTCATGTATGTTTGACCTTACTCACCACAGGGAGAGGATCTACGCCACCGTCGTCTCCTAATCTCGCGACCTCAAGACCCTAAGGCTCTCTAGGCCACTATACAGAGTCAAAGAGAGTCTTGGTAAAAAAAATGGCAGTCTGTGGCTTTTGAAAATGACTGTCTCAGTGAGCAAACTTGCTGCAATTTTTGCGGCAGAGTATCGGCGGAGCATGTTGTCGAGATCAGAGGATCGATAAGGCAAAACATGCATGACAAAACGCGCGAAAGCTTATATTTGGCGAGCACGCGCACGCGCTCGCGCGCGAAAACCGAGGATACACATATGGCATGTATATATACAGGTTCAATGAGACGGTATACCGTCGGTACGTTGTCACGGTCACTTCATATGGAGGTCGAGTCTGATCGGCTCCAGAACGGACAGCTACGATACACCTCAGTGCATGCGTCTCTTCTCTCGCCTCATGTAAATCTTTGGCTTCCGCATAGAACCACTTCCGTCACACATCTGCTCATTTGAGCGCCAACGGCTTCCATATTTTCTATGCGATATATCCCTATATATATAAACGTGGACTGTGGTTCTCTTATACGCACGTCTGCAAAGTGACGCCCTGCACCCTTCGAGACCTCCGACCCGGGCCAAGGAAGGGAAAACGTTACTGCTTCTTCGTCGCATTGTTACTTCGTCGGAAGAATGTTTCTCATCGGGAAAAAACACCAGAAGTCAGTCTGCATGCCTCTAGCTAAGTGCCTTAAGTATACCCCCATCTACAGATCACAGAGCTGTCTGCGCGCACTATCAGGCTTTTCAGTCCTTCCGAAACTCTCTCCCTTCCCTGGTAGATTGCGTAGAGCAGGCTTCGCATGCGAAAGACTGCTGCCTCATCAATCAAGTAGAAAAGACATTCCATGCATGCATGCACGGAGTATATCAAGGGAGAATTGCGTGTAAACTCCGCCGCAAACTCACCTCTCTTTCTCATAGTGCTATGCGTTTATATCAGAGAGGACATTCTCCATACATGTCTGTGCGCATCCAGTGAGTGAGGGGCCATTGGCGCCGCCAGGGCAGACGTGGCATGTGAATGTATATATGCGGATTGGACGGATCGCGGAGAATTGAAAAATATGAAAAGGCATGCATGACAATACGAAGAAACGTATGGATACTGAGAGAAAATGAAGAACCACCTCTTGGAATTCTGCAATTCACCAGCACGCGACGGCATGCTTTAGTGAATTGCCTGCCTGCTCACCTGCTTTCCTGCATGCTTAATTGCGCTGCCTTTTGGCTTGGCTGCGTGATTTCAGGTCGTATGAGTGGTGCTCGTTCGACACTGGAGGTCAAGCGAGGGGGGGGGTCCACGACGTCCTGATGGGGGATGACTGGCAGGTTGTGCTCACAAGTCAGCAAAGGAGGCATCCCGTGGTCAATGCACATGAAATTGTACTTCCTACAGGCGGAGTACAGTCGTTCTAGTGAGAGGAGATGATTAACACAAATCACGGTGACCAAGGGTCATGATACACATGCACAAAATGCGTATGTACTTAGACAACACAAATTGAGCAACAGCGTCTCCCTTTTCCTCAGGTAGCTAGAGAAATTGATGCAAGCGTACGAGAAGGAGCGAGGGAGAGCGACCGACAGAGAGGAGTGAGGAAGGAAATTGAAGTGGGATAAGGACGGTTTTGAGAAGGGAGATAAATTTGGTCATGCTGGGGAGCTCAATGCACTCTTGCCCTGTCTTGAAGAAAACGGGTACTCTTTTCTCGAAAAAGAACGAGCAACGTGGTGTCGATACAGCGACAAATACCGGTCTCTCTGTGGATACCCTTTCATGCATGCAGCTGCCGGGGAAGTCTGGGAGAAGGGTGAAAGGGGACCGATGACTCATCGAGAGGGGGGGGGACACCAGTGGAGACAGGTGCAAGTGATGATCAATGACAAACAAACAGAGGACGCGTCAGTCAGTCAGTCATTTCTGTCTGACTCTGTAGTTCCCTCTCTTTCGTTGGGTTTCTGTCTGCCTGCCTGCATGCCTGCCTGTTCATGTCTCTGTCACTGCATGTTTCTTTCGCCGCTCTTTTTGCTGTCTCTCTCCCTCCCTCTCTCTCTTTCTCTCTCTTCCCCTCTCTCTCCCTCTGTCTCCCTCTCTTTCTTTCTTTCTTTCTCTCTCTCTCTCTCTCTCTCTCTCTGTGTGTGTGTGTGTGTGTGTGTGTAAATGTGTGCACGTGTATGTGTGCGTGTCTGTGCGATGAACGAAGATGCAGCGCCGACCCCATCGTGCAACTCTCCGGGTACGCTCACCTGTCTCCTCCCGGTCCTCCTGACGGCAGAAAGGACATGAGCTTTGTGGTGTGCCGCACTCGAAAGGGAAAGGTTTTCACTTGGGGGAACAACTCTCTAGGACAGTGCGGGTGTGGAACAGGCAGCAAGGTCAGTGCATGAAGCTCTCTCTGCATGCATTCTTCCTTTTCTCGGAACTATCATCCCCCCAGCCCCCCCCCCTTTCGCGTTTCTTTTGGCCGGTTCCCTTCGTGTGCTCCGCCTCTCTCTCTCTCTCTCTCTCTGAAGGAAGGAATTTCCCTGCTTCTTCCGGCCATCCCTCTCTCTTTCGTCTTGCGCAAAAATTGGTGTGGCCTGTTGAGCTCTCTTCATTATATTTGTTTGATGCTGTTTCTATGCCTGCCCGTACTTGCATCGGGACTTCGACAGATTTATTTTTGTGAGTCACTTAGCTTCATGACCCCCCCCCCNNCACATTTCACCCCCATCTGTTTCATGTCTTCTGTTTTTCGCCTCCTGTAGGGAAAAAAGGAAGGGACCCAAATTAACTCTCCACAGCAAATTGACTTCGACCGAACAGCCACAAGCCACGTGACACAAGTCCTTGTGGTCATCGACAAGGACTCACAGGGAGTGCCTCGACCGAGATGCTACGCTCTGATACATGAGGGCCGCGTGTTTGCGTGGGGCAACAACCAGAATGGGATTTTGGGGGTGGGGCCCGAGGCTCTGCGCGCGTCTGTGATAAGTTCAACAAGAGGAAGCTTGGATCAGAAGGGGCAGGGAGGAGGAGGAGGGACGGGGGGAAAGGGGGGGAAGAAGATACAATTGGAATATGTGAACCAGCCGCAGCACGTGAATCTGTCTGAGTCTCACAGAGACAGCAACGGGCTCGTCAGGCGACTGGAACTCAGGGTGAGTCTGTAAGTGTGTGGAACGCATGCATGTGATCAGATATGTCCTCTGTCTTGTTTGATGGCGAGAAGTCAGGAGAAACGACTCGAGGCCGAAAAAGAATAAAACTCATTGGCTGGAAGCTTGATCGTGTTTTTCACATTCAATACTGGCTGTGCTTTGGTCCGTGTTAGGAATTGGGTCTCGTTAGCGAGGGGGTATTATTACAGTTTCTGTACCTAATTTCCTCAGAAATCTTTATTGAGGCGGTTGCGTCCACGTAGAGTCATTTTTCACCTTGGTTCCTTCCTCCTCTTTTTACTTCTCTTGTCTGTATGCCCGCAGGGGGGGGAAGTGATTGCGTTCACAGACGGGGACCCGGGAGGTAGTGGGACAGCAGAGAGGGGGGACCGCAACTTGATGCAGGCAGTGAGGCCAGGTCCCTGTAAGTGTGGGTCTCTGTTTGTTGCCTCGGAGGTGCTTCGGGAGTACTTGGTGGAGAAGGAGAGGGAGGCTCGGGAGAAATGGCTGAACAACATCAAACCCGTGATGTGCAAATGCGGGGCTCCCGTGTACACGAAAGAGGAGATCCTCCGGAGCGCTCAGGTCAGTCAGCCAGTCACTGAGAGGGAGGGAGGGAGGAAGTAGGTGCTGCTTTTTTGTTGCTTTCCAGAATTTCGATTCTTTTCATTTTGACGCGTTTGTGTGTGTGTGTGTGTGTGTGTGTGTGTGTGTGGGTGTGTGGGGGTGTGTGTGTGTCCCTTTGACTTTGTCTCTTTTCTGTTTGCTCTCGTTCTTCCGTTTTTCTATGCCTCCACACTTCGATCATGAAGACTGGCGGCCGGCCGCTCCGTCTGCATCGAGTCTTTGCATTTGTATGTGTACCCTCTGACAACTCTCATGGTGTGTATCCCTTTTTTTTGCATATCTTATCTCGTGCGTGTCCTTGTGACATTGTGCACAGATTCCCCAAGGAGTCGCAGAGGGAGGGGGGGACGCTGGGATGGGAGCTGAGGAACTGGAGAACAGTGCCATCTTTGCTGTCAGTCAGTCAGCCAGTCAGTCAGTCCTACCTTTTTCCTGATTGAATGTGTATTCCTCTTCAGGCTGGTTGGCAAAGCAACAAGTATTTTGATTGCCTTTGGTCTCCCCATTTGTCTTCTAAATTGTTTTTTGTACCTTCTATTTCATTCAGGGTGTGAAGAACCTTAGAGTTCTCGTGACAAAGCTCCAGCTGCTCTGGAGCCAGGTGAAGAAGGACATAGGGCATGGTGGTCCGTATGAGGCGGGGGGCAGGGGGGGGAAAGGGTCCCTCGTGAGGGAATCAGTCGAACCTCTGGCCCTGGATCCCCGACAGGAACAGCAACAGCAACCCCTACTGAGGAGAGACGAGGCGGCAGATCTGAAACACTTCCAATAGTCAGTATAGGGAATACATTTATTTCATCCAGCTGTTCTCTTTTCATCCAGCAGAGATGCTGCTTTGAGGAAGGTCAGCTCATTCTGCTGTGGCGAGAGGCTTTTCAAAAAGTTTGTACATCATTCTTTCAATGTTGACTTTCTTTCGAAACATTTATTCGTTTGCTTTAATTCTCCCTCCATATGTAGATTTTCCTTGCCTCCCTTTCTGGATAGACACGGCTCAATGTCCTCCCCCCCCTGATTCATTGTGTGGTTCTCTTAATGCAGCGCCGCCTACAATCTCGAGGTGAGCTCGTCTTTTTGTTTCTTCTTTCAAGTGAAAGACGTCTTTTTTTCTCTTTCTTTTTAAAAACAAACGAGAACTTTTGTACAAAAGACGTTGCACAAGGTCTTTGATTATCCTTTGTCAAGTTTACTTTACGATCTTCGCATTTGCACTTGTGAGCGAGTACACTAAAAACAAGACTGTCTGCTGAATGATCTCCGCCTTTTTTTCCTCTCCGGAAACACAAAAGAAAGATGTCAAAGAATGAGAGCAATGAGCCCTGAAGCTCGTTTTCTCTTCACAATACAAACCAAATGAGAAAAAGAAAGACAAAAAGAACTGCCCCCCCCCCGCAGGTTCTCCGCGAGACCTTCGAGAAACTCCAAGAGGCTCTGTACCCCCACGGAGTCCAGTCGCTCGTCGCCAAACTCCTGGTGGGTTTGTTTGTTGGTGGGTTTCTTGAATGGTTGGTCAGGGCAGAGAAGCAGATGGGTGCATTGGATCAAGCAACAAACCAAGACAAATGAGAGGACCGGTGTGAGCACCAATAGATGAAGCAAGCAACCAAGCCAGGCAAGAAGCACTTTAGAACTTCAGAGCGTGAGCCAGGAAGAATAGAGGATGCGATGAAGAAGAAAGGGGAACGCCAAGAAGAAGAAGTGTAAGGGCGCTGCAGGTTCAACGCAAACGTTCTGTCTACATGTATCCTTTGTTGTATTCTTCTAGAGAGTAGTGGCCTTTCAGCGTCGTGTTTTCTCCGTTCTGTTGATTGTTTTTTTTAAACACACAATTTGTTTTTTCCAGGCCCGCGAAGTGCTCACTGCCTGCGAACCAGCTGAAGTCCATATGAACGCTTCCTTCCGTTTGAGCCTTCTTTCTCCCTTTCCCGGCATGTATTGGACTTGTCTCGGATCCATCCATCCATGCTTTTTTGTTGTTCTAATGTCTGTCTGTCTGCACATGCATGCCGAATTTGAAAGGATTTAAGTATCTCCGTGGAATGATCTTTTCTTTTCATTGTGATGATCGATGCAACAGATCGACCTCTTCAAGGACAACTGTGGACTCCGGCTGGAGAAGATTGCGGTCTGTCTGCGTGTTTCCACATCTTCCCTTCTGTTTTCATTTCTTTCTTTCTTTCTGTCTGTCTATCTTTCTTCCTCCTTTCCCTCCTTTCTTGTTTTCTTTCGTTTAAGCTTCTTTCACTGAGTGAGGAGGCCCCCCGGAGAGAGAGCTACTGGGACGATTGTTGATCGAGGCCGGATGGATGGAGGGAAGGACGGACAGACAGAGATGAGATGACATGAGATGAAATCGATGGTCGAAGGTTTGAAAGAGGAGACGAGCCAAGGGCTTTGCAGTGCAGCGGTTGCTTCAGAGGCATATTCGGGGGAGCGCTGAAAGGAAGACCAAGGAAGGACGCTCCTTTTCTGTCTCAAGGTCTTTCTCTCGCTGATAGTCTCTCTCAGGCTCTCATTCTTTCCTCTTGCAGGAGAGGTTCTGCTCCTCTCTCTTGCCCAAAATCCCCCAAAAGTTCAGAATTGAATTCCAAATGATTGATTCCGCATTTCTCTTTTTTTCTCTTTTCTCTTTGCTGTTCCCTCCCGATACAAAAACACTGCAGAGGGTCCTCTGCACGCGCCAATTGACGGACACCTTCATGACTGCTGGGTCCGTCGGTCAGCGTCCTCCCTCTCTCTCGTCTTGTCCGCTATTCCTGTGCAATTAATTGCTTCAAGCTAGACGGAACCTCAGAATATCTACAAGTCTCTACGATACCTTTGTAGGGTTTCTACAGTGGAGCAGGAGTTCGAGCCTTCTCTTTGCCTGGTTCTACCCGCAGCGTGCGAGTGCATGTGAGGATTGTACATTGCATGGTTTCCACAGAATCATTGCACAACAGTGCATGCATGAATGGAACAATCAATATTCTGCAAGGGGCCCACCAAATTCCTTGGAGGTGTTACAATGAGGGGGCGAGAACTCTTTGCATGAAAGTTAAGTGTGGGTATCATTCAGATGAAACTGGCGCTTCATTTGAGTTCATGATCGAATATGCAGATTTTCAAAAGACAGAGGCACAGGGGAGGACCCAGCATCATTCCGATTCAAATACGAAAGAGACCAGAGGCTGATTTCGGTCAGTCAGTCAGTGAGTGAGCCAGTAAGTGAGTGAGTGAGTGAGTGAGTGAGTGAGTCAGTCAGTCAGTCAGTCAGTCAGTCTGTCTGTCTGTCTGTCTGTCTGTCAGCGAGTCAGTCAGTGAGTCAGTCATTGAGTCAGTCAGTCAGACACTCAGTCAGTCAGTGAGTCAGTCAGTGAATCAGTCAGTGGATCAGTCAGACAGTCAGTCAGTCAGTGAGTCAGTCAGTGAATCAGTCAGTCAGTCAGTCAGTAAGTCAGTGAATCAGTCAGTGAATCAGTCAGTGAATCAGTCAGTCAGTCAGTCAGTCAGTCAGTCAGTCTGTCTGTCTGTCTGTCTGTCTGTCAGTTTGTCAGTCAGCCAATCAGTCAATCAGTCAACCATAATGTCGCTCAATGTGCCAAACAGTCAGTGTGTCAAGCCAGGTCCTTGGAGGAAAAGAAGAAGGGGGAAAACGAATCGGATGGACACTCAGACACTGATGAGAAGGTCACAGACAAGAATGCGATTTCTCTTCACCCAAAACCTCTATCCCCTCAGGCATAAAAGAACTTAGGTTACTTGTCTGCCCAAGTCTGCATCACTTTCACTCCAAAAAGAATACCGAGAGGCACAAAAGCCGACTAAGAAAAAGAAACCCTTCTATCAAAATATTCAAACAGACCCTTTCCATCCATCCACTCATCCATCCACCTTCCTTGCTCCTGCACGTCCTGTCCACGCAGGACCAAGAGGACCAACTGAGGGTTCTCGCTACCACCCTGGAGAAAGTGAGGCCTATGGAGGGTGCAGATCTGTGCACGAAGGAACTCAAATGTGCCCTCATCGAGGCACTCACTGCACGGCTGGAAGTCATCAAACTCCAAAAAGCCCTCACAGGGAGTACGTACGAGTGTCTTCCCTTCCCTTCTCTTCTTCTTGCGTGGCTCTCTTCCGTCCTTGAGTGAATAAGTGAACCACGTTTTTAATCTCTCTCCACTTTGACTCACTCAAACAATCTCTCTCACGCAGTCTCCCTCCCTGCCTCTATAAATCAACTGAATGTACTCCCATTTGTTCTTCAATTTCTTTCGATCAACGGTCATTTATAAGTCCGACAATGCAGTCCTTCCTAACGATCTTTCATCCACTTTCTTTCTTTGGGGCGTCTTCCTGCAGGCCTCCTCCCAAAATGATTTCTCTCTCTCTTTCTTTCTTTCTTTCTTCCTTCCATGATTCTTTTGTCGTTCCACTCTCAGCGTCCGACACCCACACACAGCTCTGCTTTGACTCTCTCCTCGTTTCACGCATCTTTAATTTGTTCCGTTCTTCTCTCAAAATTGCTGTGCGTCAGAGATTTGATGAGTGTGGGTCTATGAGGGTCTCCGTATGAGTCTGGGTGTGCGTTTTCTCAGTTGCCCGTCAAGCCTACACTGTACTGGCAGTCTCTACCTGACATATTGGATTCGACTGCAAAACCTGGACTTCTCCCTCGTGCCTCTTTTTCCTTCTTTCTCGGGCGTGTTCGATCATGCACTTGAATCAACACCGCCTCATCTCTTTCTTAAGCTTTCACCCGGCCCCCCCTTTTTCCTTTAATGGCTGTGCAGGTGCCGACCAACGCGCCCATGCACCGCTCCACGAGGGACTCAGGGAGATCGTCTCTGCCTGGGCCTCGGTGCGTTCCTTCTCGGTTCAGAGAATAGCCAAGGACTTCGCAATCCTCCACGAGACAGACTCCTTCGGTCAGTCAGTCGACGTCATTTCCTTAAGTCGCTTCAGCGTCATCGCGTTCTCTGTCTTCGTAGAAATGATACGCGTGCAGCAGGAAGGCAACAGATCATTTAGAAAGAGCGAGCGAAGCGATTGAGAGAGGAGACAAAAAACAAAAGAAATCTGCAGGGCTCAACAGTGGCTGAGCCCAAATCGAATCGATTATTACCCCCGCGACTTCGATTCTGTTCTTCTTTTCTTTTCCTTTCCTTTCCTTAATTTCCTGCAGATGAGGCTGAGGACCTCCTTGCCGTCCTCGTGAAGGTCTGTCTGTCTGTTCGCGTCCTCTTCTTTTTCTTGGGATTTGCTGGGAGCTCTACCGTTACCTTTGTTTTCCTGACTTTCTTGTTTTAGTTCGATTCGTCTGTTCCACAGTTGTGATCACTGGCCTTTCTACACTTAGCCGATTGATTCCCTCGAGACAGGGAGGGAACGTAGTGTGTGTTTACCTACTTTCTTTCTTTCTTTTTTTTTTCTTTCTTTCTTTCTTTCTTTCTTTCTTTCTTTCTTTTTTTTTTTCTTTCTTTCTTTCTTTTTTTTTTTTTTCTTTCTTTCTTTCTTTCTTTCTTTCTTTCTTTCTTTCTTCATGAAACTCCCCTCTCTGTACGTCCTGTGCGTGTGCGTGTGCGTGTGCGTGTGCGTGTGCGTGTGTGTGTGTGTGTGTGTGTGT